>JAQIXX010000280.1:0-71555 GCA_034700605.1 Willowsia nigromaculata | reverse complement strand
AGGACAGCTCGGCTTTGTACTAAAATCTACCTTACCACCGATTTGTACTTGTACTCAATCATTGGATTCATGAATTTAAGTACAGTACAGCTACTGTACTGATTATCTACCCCTATCTAATGAAGAAAGTTTTGTACTCTAAGAGACTAGCGGTAGTTGTAACGTATTTCGTTAAATAAATGGAAAAATGAGAGTATCAAGTTTGGTGAAAAAGAAGAAGAGAATGATAATAATATCGACTAAACCTTTTTGCCTGTTTTTATTATGCCAAAGTGCACTGTCGTAAAGTTTTCGGGGAAAGAAGTCAAATTCTTCATGACCATCATCCAGACCCAAGTGCTAGTTTGAAAACTATTATATAGTTGAAGCCGGTTAATCACTATATAGTCTGTTTTCTTCTACTGATTTCGTATTTCCTGTTGTTGTCTTTTTAATATTTTTGTTCTCAACATGCTTCCAAAAATGGTTAATATTATTACGGGCTATTAAGAACGCGGAAAATCGATAATGCGTGAATGTGTGTATACAAGTAGGCATGATGTAATATTATTGTGTTCCTATGTGTTATAAATTTTATGCAGATTACAGATACATGCAATAAAAATAAAATATTCCAATTTGCAACGATCGCGACTAGGTCAGAGGTTGGCACTGGTAGGCTTGTTGGTACTCTTCGACTGTGAAAAATGGCCAAATCTCAACGGGCAGTAATTTTATAATACTGACTGCGTGGAGAATAAAAAGAAAGAAATGATGGATTTGGATAGGTTGTGACCATTGCGGAATGACATAAAAATGAGATATTGTATTCAAAGTACATATTCTCAAAAGAAATCATGACATAAATAATAAATCTGTATTTGCCTTTGCATGATTTGATGGTGGAAAATTGCAAGAAATATGTGACTAGATATATGAAAAATGCATAGTTTGGCAGAATTGTTTTCTTTGTTGGGTGTCACACATTTTACCATTTTGTAAAGAATTCAGCAATACATATTAGTATAATGGAATGAATGGAAGGAGTCATAAAGCCTTAACTCAGCACCCTCCACCCATGGACCTGATCCAGTTCTTTGAGTTATTGCGCATTTGCTTACACAAAACATGTCATGCATTTAAAAAGAGGATACATTTTTAAAGCATCATCTTTTCTTTGTTGAAAAGGATAGACATGGTGGAACGTTCTCAAAGATGAATAGTTCAGTTTACAACTTGAGTAGAAGGCTATAACCAGACGAACTTGTTAGTTGTCGTTTGCGGTTGTGATGATAAGGTTTTTTTCTCTTAAACCTGATGATGAGAAGATGGACGTTTAACAGATCAATGTGGGCATGTTCAAAATAAAGGTTTTGTTTGATTTACACTGTGTGCAATACAATATGTCACTCAGCATGTTTGTTTCCCACAATTCAAGTAAAGTTGTCCACGCAAACTTTGCTGTCTTTCTACTGTCTGTTCAAATTTAACTTGCATCAAAATTGAAAGTTCCTATTGCTCGTATTAGTCGTTTTATCTTTTTTCGGAAAATGATTGTTCCATAGTTTATGCAAGAGCGACAAAATGCATTTTATTATTATTATTATAATGTACTATTCTTGTTTATTGTTATTGTACTTTCTGGCAGTTTTCTCAGTATTGAGCATTGACAATTTTATTGCTTGAGTGAGCAGTTGAGCAATATCATCCTCAGAGCATCAAACAAAGAAAGAAAGAGACCTTTCCTCACTAAAACGAGCTTCTTCCTTTTATTTATTTTGTTGGAATATTCTGCATAATATTGTGTAATATTGTGGCTGGAGGCGTATGTGCAGAAATCGGGCCTTTTTTGTAGCACGAACCTCTTCATTTTTCTCCGCTACTGGAGCATCGACATGGCCACTTTGCAGTCTGCCGAACTCCACCCGACGAAACGGAAGGAAGGATGTCTCAACATCCCCTCTGGATGTTGAAAGGCAAAGCACATTTCGTTTACGATTGCGACTTTGTGTGGTAAAAAGTGCTTCGAAACTCAAAGTTCTTGCCGTAACCCAGTCGCCCCATTTTTTCGTTGTAAGGAAGCTGAATACTTGAGATGATACGATTTCCTTCTCTCGGGTAGTTACTTTTCATACGAGTAGATCTATACTTCGCAGGGAATATTTTATAAGAATTTCATCGGGGGTGGTTTTGGTTTTTTACAAGTAATGTTTGCTTTTAAGCCATCTCCCTCAGGTTTTACTAGATTGTATTGCAATTTCCATTTACAACTCACAACAATAGTATAACAGTAATAATCCAGGCAAAAGTTGTGAGTGAATTGTGTTTTTTGTATTTTAGAAGAATACGAGAGTAATCATAAGATATAGTAGTAAAACGCACACTATGAGTATATACCTTTGGAATGAATAGCTTGCGAATAATGGAGGAGATAAATACTTGTAATTTTTCCAAATGATTATTGTCATGATTGTTATTTTGGTTGGGTCGTTGTTTTAATGACTAACATTCACGCAGGGAATTGACCATTCAGGATGATGTGCATGTAAATAAACGTCTTCAATGAATGAAGTATGGATACACAAAAAATGCATAGTCTCAAAACAATTACTATTACAATGTGTTTACTATGTAAAGCGGAAGTTTCAGCCATTACTAAAATACACCGAGAAAGTATACCATGGGATGATCATTTTCTTCCAGCGTCAAAACAATATAACCTGTTATTGTTTACAACAATCATTGTACATGGAACTATAAATTGTTATTCTTATTTTCTGAAACAATCATTGCGTTTTTATGATGCTGACGTAGTAATATTAAGGATTAAAGTACAAAGAATATTTACTTTATTGCATGCTAGCTCAGCATGACTTTAAACCAAATGCAAACGATTCTACTGAATGTGTTTTTTGTAAAGAAATCTTTGTATCAAGGAAATTGAGGCAGTCAGTGTTAAAAAAACTACACTAATATACGTCTTTACTCACAAAGGCAATAACCAAAAAAATCATGCTAAATTTTGTCCCAAGATTGAATTAAGGTTTATTGCACTTTTTGTCTTCCACCCTAAACACATCCTTCTAGAGGAAAGGTCGGTTTTGTTTTCTTATCAATTTCGCTGTAAATCTTCATACGTGTTACCCTCGGGTTGTAAGTCTCATCCCCACTATCAAGTATCCTCTTGTCATCACATCCCAACTTGCTGTTACAATGTCTTGGAAAACCCTCTAGAAAAAGAATCAAGCTAGTTTTCTAGAACATGAAGATTGCTGATGATGACATTGTATTCCAAGGTTTTCTTGCGCTCTGGGTTTTGTTGTTGTCGTATATCCATAATAGAATCATTTAGCCAGAGATGAGTTTTCTTGTGAAACATTCAGTATTCGATGCATTTCTTTCCCTGCAATATAATCATTCATTCGATTTTATTGCATTTATGAGTGTACTGTGACTGTTTCAATATTTTGTTTGTCTTGACGTAACTTTTCGACGAGATGGATATAAACTAAAAATTTCATTATATTTTTTCATTATCAAGATTAAATTTTAACAACTATCGAGTATATTGTCGTATTTGCCAGTTTAGCATAGAATAAAATATATTATGTACTGTTTAGTTTGGGGAGAAGTAACCATTTAGGATGCATTTTCATTCCCCTTTCCTTTATAGACACCAATAAAACTGCATTTTGGCATGAATGCATATACGCGTAATAATGTCAATGTAATAATGTTAAATTTTTTTTGTCCTTCATTATGATGATACATGTGCGCACTTGCAGATTTACTGTTGTCGTCAACCACTAAGGTTTAATGTACGCCTCAAAAAATCATTCATCTCAGGAACATCATTATCTTCCATTATCATGATGAGAGACCTGACAGGCTGAGACTGAACTATTTTCTTCTTGATGAACTGCTTCTTCGGAATTTTTATTGGTCACGTTAAAACATAAAATGAAAATGGTCCTTCTATTATGTAGTTTATAGACTTTCAAAAGCCTATTAAATGCCTTCTGTCTCTCAAAACAGACAACTTACTTTTACTGGTAGGTATCCTGCTACGTTTTCTTGTTCAGCACTTGTAATCAGATAGAAACAATGCAAGTGTAATGATCACAGTCACAACAGACGTAGATTTCCAGTTTCGTGGGAAAATTTGTGAAAACACATCTCTAGCACCAGCATCTCGTCCATTCTTTCGACTTTCCTTACAAATTCAAGTTTAAAAAGAAGTTAAATCAACAAGCTGTAGACACACACCGGTGTTACTTGTATTGCGTATGTGGGCCTTGAATTTCCCATGAAAATGAACAGTCAACTGACAGTAAACAGTTCAAATGAGAGTTGCTCATTTGATAGCATATAGCGTTTGCTAATTTCTGTGCAAACTTTGCTAAAAAGGAATAGCAGAAGAAATTACTGATTTGACCGTCTAACTTTCATGATGAATGAAATGACAAATGAAGTAGGAATTCTGGCGCTCGCTCGACTTCATTTTTTTGCTTGTTTAGTTTTTCGCGTTTCTTTCCTGATATCCTTTAGGACTTAGGACCGTCCCAACTTCGTGCTGCATAGTGCATAATTGAAAATTTGTGTGATAGATGGTAAACCCAGAGGCATAATTGTATTTGTATGTATTTCACTATTGTAGTTGCGAAATCCAAGAAAAAATTACAAATAATATCGTAAGAAAGAACCGCTAAAATTTTCTCTCACGCGTTATTTTGCCTTCTCTTAAACGTTCTCTTCTCTCACACAGAATGATTAAATTGAGTTACGTTGTTTTTGCGAATATATGATAACTATTGATGAACCTGAACAGGCTACTAATCTGTCCCTTGTGTAGGGTTGAGGGGTGCTGCTGCAGAAACACTTCAGTTTTCCCATTACTAACAATTTCCTGATTGTAGAGATACAAGTACGTAGTAATGTCACTTAAAATAATAATGATGTTCAGCAGCAAAAACTTTCCAAGTCTTGCTTTTTAAAATACAGCAAAAGACAGATGCACTTTTTGAACGCTTTACTGATTTGATGCAAAACATTGACAGTTAGGTTACGCAGCTTATGGTACAATTGTTTACGCACTGCGTACTGTTGCAAAAAGTTGCACAGTTGTGATTGCCCTCGTATCATACTGATAACAGTTATTGATAACCATTATATTTTACAAGTATACAACAAACTGTAATATAAATGCAGTTTTTTTCAAGAGAAAATTGCGTGAAACTTATCATCATCACGAAATGATAAATTACAGTTTCAAATCAAAAAGTTTTCTGCATCTCTCTTCTCCAATTGTAATCCTGTTGGCTTTGGTTTTTTTGCCTTGCTTTATATAAGTAAGGGTTTTTAGCATAAGAAGAGGAAACATCATATAATCTGTTGTTCCTATTGTTTGACTTTGATTGTATACCATAGAACTTGAGATTAACTTAACTACCTATATATACCATCTCTTTTACCTTATCATATGATGACGATCTTCGTGGCGTCTTTCTGACTAAAGGTTCTGCTTTGGCTAGTCGAATACGAACGGTGAAAAAACGTGCAGTATTAAATTAATGGTAATAGTGCATGTACAGTAAGATAATGATAAGAGATGTAGATATAGTCATACTGTTTGTGTAAAGTGTAATATCATGTTGGTAAGTAGAAATTTTATGGAAAAGATAGAGTACAGAGCGAGTAGGAGTACAATGTTGAATCTTTACTGCGATGCAATGTTGTTCAATTTTAATCTGTCAAGTTTGCGAGCAACTGAAAAAACAAACTTGGATGAAATGTGTAAGGAAAAACTGAGCCACTAATGCTATGTCATCATTATGAACAGGAATAGGAATGAAGTTTGATTTTAAGAGTGAGTGAGCACGAGGTGAAGAACCTGGCTGAATATACATAGATACCTATATATTGTTGGGTAAATGTCAGTCCTTTTGATTCAACCATATTCAACGTGTCACAACATTCAACATATTGCAACAACGAAGATGGCAGTGATCATCAACATGCTTTTAGGAGATTACTGTGGTGGTGATGGCGTTCTGGTAATGTTCTGGTGGTTGTTATTGTGTTTCTTGATGATGATGATAATGTGGGTAGTGGTGGGATGACTGTTTGTAATATAAAAAGCATGCACCATTGTTGGATGAAAATTATTGCTTTTGATGCTTAACCAAGTTTGAAATGCGTACCCCGGTAAACATTGTTTGGGATAGATATGTAAAAGAAGAGAGAGAATGCATACCTTCTTCCAGCTTTCATGAATTAATAGAATACATTATTATGTGTACATATTGAGATAGAATAGCCCATTTGTGTATTTGAGTTTACGGGCGAGTCCATCTTGTTGTGGAAAGAACGAGCAAATGCGTTTTGTTCATTTGATGTCTTGCGTATTTATGTTGACTTATCGTTTCACGAAAAACGCGAATAAACGAAGGAAAGGGTTGATGATGTTTGTTAGAGCAGTGAAAACGAACTAATAAAAGGCTTATAGTTTGGCACGAATGAATAAGATAGGAATATAAGCAGTGTGTGTAGTAGCTGTTTCATTAGTTTTCCGTTGCGTTACAACTGTTGGCTTGATGATAGCGACATACGTATATCCAGATTCAGAACCAGCTTTATCAGTAGTCCAAATGCTGCTGATTATCTCTAATTCTCCGTCATCAATAATATGATAGTTTGTTTGTGCTTAGCTTCTATATACATCCATAATGTGTAAATAATAATATTGCATTGCCTTATGTTGTATTCGATCCACTAGATGGTCTATTTAATGGAATGAACTTATAAGCTTAGAGTAAGTGTGAGGATATCTCATCACAGGATTTGATTCAGAACGCATGCATGTTTCATTATTTACACGCATCAGATACAACATTTGGGGTGTAAATGATATTATGATGGAAGAAAGCGAAAAGACAAAAGAATGCATGACAAGCCCTCATGCATACATGAACTGCTGGAATATCAGGCTTGAATATATGTAGGTGAACGCTGATAGACGAAGATAACATGTTACTGACTTGCTTTTTCGATGAAAATGATAATGTGGGTGTGGGACATGGAAAATGATCAAGGCAAAAGTTATATACACTTCTACAAATGAGGAGGGTGTATACCACACCTCTCATATATACCTATGCGTAAAGAACCACATTTCAGAGCTGCTTTTTTCGTTACAACAGAGTTTTGTGCACTTGTTATCCAGTACAGTAAAAGTGTAATGTTTTGTTATCCTTGCGGTTTTATTTATGCATTGTATCTGTCCATGACATGCAAACCTTTCCCCTTCAATATTTACAAGCTTTTTGTATTCATTAATTATTCAACTGCAACACAAAAGTACTTCTCTCAAAACTGACGGTTTGGCCAGTGATAAGTCTCAAATTGATTCTGTCAGGCTGTATCTAACTACATACATGTTAAATGCAAGTGCAAACGTTTTAAGTTGCAACTGCATCAAACATATTTTCTCTTTAATGGCTACCTAGAGAAGTGTAATAGTAAGCGCACTTTTGCAACAAAAGAAAACTGCTGTAGGCATTTAAATAACAAAACATATAATAGTTACAAGTACACAAAAAAGTTACAAGACTAACAATTTTTGAGATGGTCAGTTCATATGCTTTAATGTTAACAATTCACAGGCATGTTCAAAAAACGACTAAATATTTGTTTTAACTTATAATCGATTCTATGTACACCGGCTGTTTTTTATTCGAGTATCTGGCTTTGCATTTTAGATTTTTCTTCTTACTTTGTTACCTTTGAATGGTTCTTTGAAGATTTGTTGTACGATGCAGTCGAGTTATGTAGCTGATACGTTTCACGAATTTTGATGAGAAAGGAGTTTCCCGAACGTGCATGATATGTTTACGACGAGGGTGATGTAGTTTTTGCTACATTAGTAATACATTTTGTTTCATGACGGCAACAGCATCCCTATATCATGACATTTATGCGTGTTGGGTTTTTATCAATTTTTCATCCCTCATCCCCCACCTTGATTCCTTCTATATGTTTTATAAGATCCCTTTATCGCATTCACATTGTACCGATTAGCATAATAAATTTATGCAAAATTTGTAGCAAATGATGTTATATAGCCGTTTAGTATCGTGCTTCCAAACAACAATAACATTTTGTGTTCGTTGGCATAATGCGCAGATCAAGATCAAAACTGTATTTTTACTGATAAAACCATGACTAGAAGCGGCAGCGCCATCACACCAACATTACCTATCGCATCAGAAGATCTTTTGTAATTCCTTTCATTGGAAAACTCTCAGCGTCATTTTCTAAACCGATAGATTTTTATGTGGGGAAAGTTTATAAAGTAGAAGATGTATGTAATATTCTTGTCGTTTTTATGCTCAAAGCATTCCATTTTTTTGCCAGGTATCAGACACCGAGACCGAGATATACTTTTATTAATAGTGATAATACGTAATAGGTGTACTTATAGGAAAGAGGATAATGTGGTTTCAAGTTGATTACGATTTAGAATCTTGATGACGATCTCGAAGAGCTGAATGGCTAGACTACTAAAACTGGTACATGTCTGTTTTTTGTATTGGTCGGCTTGATTCCAACTTGTGGTGAGGGATGATGAACGAGCCATGCAAGACTTTTGAGTGTTGCTCTTATTGTAATTTACTAGACAGTACATCATGCACTAGTAGTGTATGTATAATAATAGTAACAATGCAAATGTAGGAACAGGTAAAAATAGTGGTGGATGGGGAGGTAGAAGTGGAAAAACAAGTTCGTTTCATTATCATCATCATCTTCATTGCCATCCCATCAAAATCATGGTGATAGCACCGCAGCACCCATCCGGTGGGTCATTGAATTTATTTTTTGCTGTTTTTGCAACTTTTTATAATACTATCAAAAGAGTTCAGTGTATTATCCAGCCATTAGGCAATAACAATAGAGGGCAGCCAAGAAAAAATCGACGTGACGCTGCTGATTGTGCTACCAAAGTGCATTTGCACTTGGATGTCTAGTATATTATGTCCCTCTCTTCTGCTCGGTCGATATTATCGCCTACCCATTGTATGTAGACGCTATGGCCATTCACTTTTCTTGAGTTTTGTTTGGAGTTGATGATAATAATACACTTTACACATAAAGACCAGTCTCGCGCAGCGTCTGATTGACTGCGTTAGTGAGTGGTCTGTGATCTTAGTATCTTAGAAAGAATAGGCGATTTTTCTTGGCTTCTTAAACATCATATTATTAGCTTTTAACAATAAAAATAGAAAGAAAGATAATAATCATGTGTGTATGGCCATCAGTTATTATATGTCTTGCTTGAGGTGAAAGACTTGCCGTTCTTTGAATATCTTGAATGTCAAACGAGTTTGCATTGATGAAATATGGTATGCTTACTTATGGTTGTTTGTGCAAAACATTTAGCAAAGCATTTTCATTTCCTCTCACTATGCTTGGAATAATATGCTGGTATAAAGTTGAGATAATTTTCGTAGCCAAACAAGAATCGTAATTGTAGAGGAGAGTTGTAATTGATGCCAGTTGTAATCAAAATGTGATTAAACTTTTAAATTACTATACTGTCTACCGATGTGTAACTGCAATTTTTTGATTTCTCTGGAATTGCAAATGTTCATGTTTTCACCAGCTTTGAAGTTGATGCAAACACATTTTTCATATGATATGCATTATTTCTGCTATAAAATTCCAGTGTGTGAATAAATTGAGAACTGCTTTCTTCAAACTCTAAATCCATAACCTAGCTAAATGATGGGTGGAATGGTAGGAGACACCTGGAAATGCAATGTTACATTTTCCTGATGGAAATTCAACAAAAATTTGAGCAAAATCGTTGCTACTTCGTTTTTGACTAAAAAGAAACAAACTTTTCGACCTGTGTGCTATGCTTTATTTAGCTATTCGCTTAATTAAAAATGCTTGGAACAAGCGACATCCGTGTGTTTGTCATAAATATATTGGTTTCCTTTCACCATTTTGTAGCTTTATTTGGGAAATTTACGAATGTAGTCTACATTGTATGGTGCTATAATGTTCAGCAGCTCCTTTGAATCCATAACTTTCCCTTCTTTCTTCATTCTTCGCTTAGTATGCAAATATGAAACTGACAAGCCCCCAATAATCACCATTTTTCGTTGCAAGATTAATTAAAACTTTGAATTGAAAGTTTCACTAAGGCAGACAGGAAAATATAATGTAAAAAGCATTGCAACTATTTTTAAGGAAAACCAGTTGTTTCGGAACAGTTGGGTTGATAAAAAACATTATATCCAGCGCGTATGTGCAATGCAAAGGGTGTTTACTGAGAGTCCCATCCAAAACGGGGTTCGTGTGTGGATGCTTGCGTTTTTTTCTGTTGCACGTTTATGGGAAATGGGGCTTACTGAGAAAATTGCAGGGTGAAGCGATCCCGGCTTCTGGAATTTCATGAACTGTGTAGCTTTCTTTTCCACTCTCCACCCTACCACTATGCTGCTGGAAGGAAAAGATAATAGCGATATTTACCTAAAACTACATACTTGTACATAAGTATAGCAATGGTTTATTCGGTAGACGAGAAAAATTACTAGCGTAGAATAGAATACTATAATATTTGTGGGTACTGAATGGAAGGTGAATGGTGAATATCTATATGAGATAATTATAGTCAACTAGGATTGCTTGCTATTTTGTTGCCGATCTCAATTTTCTTCATAAATGGAGGTACTAGGACAGTTGAAACCCCATAAAATTGCAGACCTTTTTGCTATATTAAAAATTGGAAGAGAAATGCTGATGATGATAAAACCAAGCAAGAAAAAGTCTCCAGACGTGCACGCAGCAGACAATAATGATGATAATAACCTTAAGTAGAGTAGTTTTAAAACACGCTCGTGTGTGTACTTCAGCTATTTTCTGCTTACTTTGCAGAAGAGCAGTGCACATTCGTCGAGTCAGAGTACTAGCGTTAGTATATAGATTGGTAGAGGAAGAAAAGCACATTTCACTTAATTAATGGCTATAAATGATTTTTTATTGCAGACATGTCAGCGAGGACTTTCCAGAACTCCAGGCGGCCATGGAAAACAACATCTTAAAGGACTTTGATTCGAAGAACTATGAGAGTATGAAAGGCTTGTGCGATCGATACAATCGGGCCATCGACTCAATACTGCAGTTGGTTAGTTATGCCTTTATTAAGATAAAACACCTCAAAATGTTTGTAATATGTTATGAGTTTGTAGTCATAAAATAATCGGACAATCACGGTCTCGTGGGGTGAGGTGGTGCTCTTATCTCCATCTCGCTACCACATCACCTCCCCCTGCTTCTCTTCAAACATGTTATGTTGCAAAAACCATGTTGTGCAACGATGAACGAAGAAAATAAAATGAAAATGTATGTTTACTTTACAGGAAAAGGGTACATCAAAGATGAAGCAGCGCTTGAATCAACAACCCAGCAGAAGTTTACTGAAACATATTATTCAGCAAGTGTACAATCAGGCTGTGACGGATCCCGAAAAGCTCAACAATTACGAGCCCTTCTCACCGGAGGTCTATGGGGAAACGTCGTATGAACTGGTAGCCCAAATGATTGACCAGATTGAGATAACTGAAGATGACGTTTTCATTGATTTGGGATCGGGGGTTGGTCAAGTGGTGTTGCAAATGGCAGCATCAACAAAGTGTCAGATTTGCTATGGGATAGAGAAAGCCGAGGTCCCTTCGAATTACTCAAAGGTATAATTTATGAGAATTTATGAACAAAAGTAAACATTTTGTATTATAACATCACGTCATGTTTACTGACAGCGAATGGTGAACACTGCAAACAAACATTAAGTGTGCAGAGATGATGTATTTTGTGTGCACAATTTCTCAACTTAAGATGAAAATATGAAAGAAAAGGAATATAAGGAGCTAGGCCTAAACGTAACGTCTATTTTATATATTAACTTTTCGTCTTTGCTTCCAGGATATGGATCGGCATTTCAAAAAACTGATGAAATGGTATGGGAAAGCGTATGGAGAATATGTGATCATGAAGGGAGATTTCTTGACGGAAGATCTCAAGGAAAAAATCACGTCCGCGACGATAATCTTTGTAAATAACTACGCGTTCGGACCAACTGTGGATCACATGCTAAAGGAAAGGTTCGCCGACCTAAAAGATGGTGCTCGAATAGTGTCCTCAAAGTCCTTTTGTCCGCTAAATTTTCGGATTACGGATAGAAACTTGACTGACATCGGGACAATCATGCACGTCTCAGAGCTGCATCCACTTAACGGTTCAGTTTCTTGGACCAACAAACCGGTGACTTATTATCTTCACATCATTGATCGTACAAAATTGGAAAGGTATTTTGCGCGTGTTAAGTCTGGAGGTAGGGAAAAGGATGATGAGCACGCACCACCCACGCATCGAGGAAGAGGCAAACATTTAGGTATGGACGAGTAAAAAAACACTTTTAATTTCACTACGTGTAATCATTTACACTTGGCAGCACAAGATGTAGTCTTACTAATAAGACATGTCCATAATTGCTAATTCCCTTTTACGATGTATACTAGTCAGTGTCATAATCATGTTTTCATGTTTTTTCTCTTTTTGTTTCCATCTTTTTTTTAATGAAATGAAGCAATCGCCAACGGCAAACCTAACTGTGTGAAAGCGGCGGATACCAGCTCAAACGATTCCACCTCAAACTCCAACTCGAAAGAAAATAATGAGGCGGACACAGAGGAGAGCGATGAAATAACAACTACGGGGGCTACTGGGCCCACGACGAGACGTGCTTGGTCTGATTGGTGCTCGAGTCGGGGTAAGAGTTCCAAAGAGAACAGTGATGACGATGCCGCCGGGATGAGCACAACAGTGCAGCCAAGTCAGCGAACGCAGAGGTCGAATTCTCACGGTAGAGGACGTCGGGGAAAGAAGAAAGTTTTGAGAAAGAAAATGGTTCGTAGAAAGGTAATGAGAGCAGTCAGGCAATGGTGTTTGCAATTCAATTCCTCAACTATATTAAGCTTTGCAATCCTTTGAAACCTACCTCATGAACTCCTGTTTTCTTGATATTTGCTTTCCTCAAAGCTCCTATGATTTCAGGTTCCAGTAAATATTCTCCTGCATTTACTCTTGTCGAAGCTACACAGAAAAGATGAAACTCCTCGAGACGCAGAAAACGAAGTTGATTCTCCTGTTAAATGATTGTTTGGGAACAATTGAAGAGCATATTTGTCTCCTTTACTTGCATGTTGATGTTAAGGTTTCACAATAACACTCAATGATTCTACAGTATTTATGATATTATGCCAACCTTACTTTTTAAAATAAACTGAACATTAAAAATGAGTGTTTGAGTTGTTCTTTTATGATTGTTAAGAGTATATGTAGTGGTTTGAAAGCATGGTCCAAATCCAAGTTCGTTTATGAAAATGTAGGGTAGGTTTGAAGATAAAATGGAAAAATTGCGTATGAAAGACTAGAGCCAAGTAGCCAAGTAAAAGTTTACATAATGAATAAATTTTTGTATGCTTTCAATACTTTCACTGATTGACTTTTGCATCATTTGTTCAGTTCAGTAAACGTATTTTCTCTTCAAATGTGTTAATCATTTCTGGATGGCGAGTTTTGAAATCCTGAAATGAAAGAAATCTTTCAACTATTTAAAAGTTCATGAACAAATATTATTTAGGACACAACTAACCTGTACTATAATTTAAATGGTGCATGATGATTCATGTTGCATTAAGACAAAGGAGTAAAGTTTCAAATTCATAGTAGTAATTTAGGTAGCACAATGGGTTGCTACTTTATTATGTATTTGCCTATTATAGACCACGTGGTTTGATGAAGAATTTTAAAACACCGATCATAAATCATAAATATTGATGTTTTTATGTAGAGCTGGGCAATATGCATAAACATTTATGCATATTGTAATGACAATGTAAAATGTAAAAACAACAGTATATTATGCAAATGAGTCTTAACTGTTATAGTGAGGACGATGCATGGTAAGATTGACTAGTTTACTGAGACAAACCGGCTTTATAGTTCCAAGAAGAGAAGCAAAATTGTCACACTAGGGCATTGCATTGTGCAACGTAAGCATGTGTTTTATAGACAGATATAATTCAATGTTGACTTCCCAACATATTATTCGTGATTCACATATGTTAAAGTGGATTCATATTAAACGTATGATCTCTGAATTAGTCTGAATGCATTTTATATTGATATTTGAAGACCAGTCGTATTTTTAATTTGATAGGTATGAGATCTTAGTTAAATTGGAATTCAATTAGTGGTGTGGTGTTGACAAAGTAAATGACACATTTTACATCATGCATCATTGCGAAGTTTAGTCTACAGATTAAATCATTCTTGAAATTTTTGCATACTAGACTATAGTCTCGTTACTTATGTACTTTACCTTTTACCTACATTACATCCCACTGTTACCTTTGATTCAACCTTTGCTTCGTGCTGAAATCCTCTGAATCTTTTAAATATAAATAATATGTCTATAATGTATGCACTGTTCGTTAGTTTTTCGAGTGAATGTGTGTCACTTGTTATCATGAAAGTTAAGACAAGATGAGACTACCTTGGAAGTTTCACTGTCATTTAGTGAATTAAGACCGAGAGTTTTCTCAATTTACCTCTGGATTCTCTACAATTATGTAACAAATTTGTCTGTTTTATTTTAATGTAGCAGCCAGAGCCTGTGAAGGAAAAGGAGAAAGAGAAGGAGAAGCCAGAAAAGGAACTGGAGGAGAAAGAAGCAGTGAAGGATAAAACGGAAAAGGATCAGAAACAGCCGCCGCCGCCGCAGCAGCAGCAAGAAGCAGATCAAAAGGAAATGGAGAAGGATGAGCCTCCAGTCGTTACGAATGGAAAGACGAGTAGTAACAGTACAGATGACTATTGCCTACCTCCTCCGCCCATTCAAACCACTGCCCGGGGCGGTGGTACTACTGCCAGTAAAAAGCCAAAAGGTCGACTCAAGAGGAGTAAGCCCAAACGAGTTATAAAAATCAACGGGCTGGATCTCTTGCACACACAAACATTGCTCAGTACGTCCCCCCAAGGTACGCAACACGCAAGAGCAAAGACTTTAATCATGAATAGTGCAAAAATGAATAAACTAACGCTTACTATTTAATGGCAAGGATATTTCGAATAACGGATGGTACACATTTTTACTTACAGGCAAAAAGCCCCCTCCTGCCAAAGGAACCGTGGATCAAAAGCTCACTCAGCTCACCACTGCCGCTACAACTGGCGTCATAAAGCATGAAGAACTAACGATTCCTAGTCGTGACATACCCTACGCACTCCAAAAGTTACTTGACATTTACAAGAATCAGTTTTTGGACACGATTGAGTTTATGAAGTCTGGAGAATACGAGCAGCAGTTAAGGGAACAGATTGAGGCGGAAAAGAAACGGAAGGAACAGTTGACTCTGAGAAGGGATCAACTTAATAAACATATTGATCGATTGATATCCGACTCTACAAAACTTCTCAGGACTAAATTGGAGGAGCTTAATATTCCGGGAGAGAATGCCACTGCAGATACACTTCTCTCTGAGGTACAAGTCATTTTGTGCTTGCATATTAATATATGTTTAAAAAATATTTGTGGTAATATAATTTTGATTTTAAAATTTTACAGGCCCGAAATATTGTAATACGCCACAAGGAAATCCAGGCAGAAGTTTCAGAACTTCAACAAGAGGTTTCTGAGTTGGAACGGGAGAAGGAGCTTCTTGTGGAGGAACGAAAGAAAGAGCTAATCGAGCAATGTAGGCGTGAGGGTTGGATCAATGGGGTGAACCTTCCGGATGAGGAGTTAGATAAACTGTGCAGGCGCTATCTCGTGACCGAAATCACGGCAACTTTGAATCATCGAAAGAAATTGGAAAACAAATTAGCACAGTATGAGCCAGAGATAGTTGCACTGGAAAAGCGTTTCCAGCAACAGCAAGTACAAGCACAGATAATCGCCATGCAGCAGCAACTGCAGCATCCAACTCCACCTCAATCACAACAAACACCCAGTCATCAGCCATCTCAACAACCTCAAGTTCCACAGTCATCTCCAAAAGTTGCTTCCGGTCCTCCACAACCTCAACAACAGCACCCGTTGAACATGAACAGCAAAGAAAAGAAAAATTTGTCACGCTCTCGATCTCAAGAATGGCCAGATATTCCGGATATGGCTAAGATCAATGAAAAGAATCCAGAGTTGTTAGCCAAGAAAATAATTGAAACAGCGAGAGAATTTGAAGCTGGAAAGGTGCCGAAGAAAGGTGGTAACCCATCTGCAGAGCAAGCACCACCTGCAAATGCACCCAGTGGAGCTAGTAACGGCAGGCGAAAGTCTGGATCCGGCCCTTCAGTGGAACTCCCTACAATACAACAACCTCAAGTTGCTGATAAACAACATGCCATTCCAGCGCCAAAAGTCAACTTCTTTGAAGACCGGTTAAAGAATCTAATCACGTCCGTATTAAATGAGGATAGCCCGACAAGTACAAGTGAAAATCATACCGGTATACCCAACTTATCACCAGCGGTTCCATTACCTCGTGGCGGAGAAAGAGAACCACATCCGCGGGAACTTCCTGCACCACATCAACACCAAATTCCACACCCCAATCACCATCCCAAAAACTTGCATCATCATAATCACCACCATTCGCCTTCGCATTCACGACATCCACCTATTCCTCAAAATTCCCAGTATGCAAGTCAAAATCATCCACACCACCCTCACCCCCAACATCATCATCAGGGTCCGTCACATCATGGACCACCTCATCCTCCCCCACCACATGTAATACCTATCAATGTACCGCTTAATCCATTACTTCCTCATCAACCAAAATCATCGCCAATGATGCAGCCATCCGCACAGCAAATTTCTCCAGCAGTTGCGGCGGAGCCCCAACAACAGGGTCCGAAAAAGAAGGTGCAACTCTCACCAGATATTACCACAGTTGGTCGCAATAATGCCAATGCTGCACAGGGATCTCCCGGGAAGGCAGCGCTGAAGAATCACTTGACCATCAACTCAACTCATGAAAATCGTGCAGTGAGGAATCTGAGTTTCAATCAGTCGTTGAGTCACCAAGGTCAGAATTCCGAGAAATCTAACCACCCCCGAACGATTTCGGATTTGATGACGAATGAAATTGAATCATCATTGGGTATTACACCAAGAGCAGCAGCTGCATTCAAAGCATCAATGTCTACGGCATCTCCTCCAGTACGTGGCGTTGGACCATATTCCCCCATCTCGAGGCCGAATTCAAACGAAAACATTCCAGAAGCATTGTCATCCTCATACGGAGGGTCCAGAGCGACAGTTCTCGTAAAGCCCCCAAGAAGTTCTTCGGGTAGTGATCGTGGTCATCATCATGGTCATGGGCCACCGCAGCCATCATCATCGCATGGTGGGGATGAGAGCTTGATGAACGAAGGTCTTGCGGCGGGTCTAAAAGCGCGATTTATATCAATGGCGAAAAGCTCGGCTATGAATTTGGAAAATAAAGTTGATGGCTCGAATAGTAGCTCTGCTCCTACTTCTGGTGGTAATTCTAACACTAGTGGTTCAACTGCAACTGCTTCTAATGATAAAAGTCAACCTGCAAGTACAACCATTCTACTAAGCTCACCGTTGGTGAAAGAGAAGAAAGTGGTGGAGTCACCGTCCGGAGGTGTTACAGTTGAAGTGGTGCTTGGAAGTTCTGATGGTGCAGATGATATGGATGTGGACAGAAATGATAATGGAAATGCTAGTGTACTTCGCGTAGTAAGGAAACGTGTCAGCGATCCGTCAATGAATGTAAGTAATCTTTTATTAACATGTACACGACAAATCTAATCTCTAAACTTTACACCGATCAATACTAAAAACATGAAGTTTTAATACTATATTATAATAGAAGAAGTGTAGGTAGATATTAGTAGGCAAAGTCAGTTTGAATTAGTTCATTAATTTTAGAACATGTGCATTTCGTATGCCTTCTATCGACACTGTTTTGAGTGGCTGCTGTTGGGCTTCCAAAATGGCCATAAGATCCTTTGGAATGGCATGCTTGTGCCCCTCGGAAATTCGCACTGTTAATTCTGACAATTGCATCTCAGAGAAATCCTGTTTGTTGATATGCCTTTTCTCTAAATATTCCCGCTGGTTAATAGGTCGGCATTTCGGTGACATGATACTGACATTCTTTAGACTGGAATATGCCTGTACGGGGATGATGTCTAGTAGAGAGTTAATAGTGAAGTAAAACATTTCCCCATCCTTTGACTTTTCCACAGATAAAGTGAAGGCATTAAGTTTGGGCACAGGCAGGTGTCGGACACGTCTCAAATTTTCTACGAGCCAGTGAGGTGAAAAGTTTGGAGTAGAAGGACACACATAGTCAATTCGAATATGAAGTTCTGTCAGTTTCCTCCATTTTTTGTTTTTATGGCTTTCTTGTAAAGCGAGTTGATTTTGTTCACGTTGAAGCATATTTTGAATCAAAGTTTGTGGTAACGCTCTGCGTAGGCAAATCATGGAATTGTGTTTGAAGGAGGTGCCATTCTGGATATCGTCCTCAAAGAGGTTGTCTGAGCCTAAGAGAAATTAAAGAAAAAATTATCAATGTTCAAACAAAATTGATCGGCCTGTTTTTTTTTAAATACATTTTTGAGTAACTGTATATCACTCACCTCCAAGCACGGCACTACTTAATTTCAAAATACGAAGGCTTCTTGTCAGTTGCATAATTTGATGAAAGTAGTACTTTGGTACAAACTCAGATATATCAAGCTCAGTAATGCATTGAAAATACTCTTTTCGCAAAGAAATTGCATTTTTATTGTTAGTTTTGTTACTTCTATTGCTGAAGTAGGATACGTTTTCAATTTTCATACGAGTGAATGGGGGAAGCAGTGGAGGCTTCTTTTTTGCAGAAAAATCTCGCTCGGATTTTTCATTGAGGATGACGCACATGTTGGTATTATAAAGCGTATCAATTCTTTCTCGCACGAGTGAGGAAACGAGGCGACAGACTTGAAGATCTTTGGTACATAGATTGTTTGTGATCTGGATGAAGATCTGAAAATTGAATATCAAATAGTCAGACATGCAATAATATGATTATTGAATTGAAAAGGAAATGCTTTCTTTGCGTGATTTATTGATGCTCGCAGTAATACCTCATTTGGAAGCAACTCGAGTGAGCACATTTTGAGTCGTATACTCAACAACGATCCAGCAATATGAGAAGCAATCTGTGCCTGAAGGGTTGGATAATTTATTTTTAAATTTTGAAAAAAATCGCTTATGAAAACTAATAAATGGAAAGGGTGGAAACTGGAAAGTCTTATTGATGCACCTGGAGAACTTGTATTTTAGCAACTACCCGTGTTATGAGGCTATGACGACTTGTGTGTTCATTCAGTCGGAAGCAGTGAGGGACCACTCCTCACCGTAGAATTAGTGTTTCAGTTTCAGTGTTCATTTTGTCATGTTGCTGGATAATACTTTTAGTAGTAATAGCATTAGTTATTTGTATTTATTACATGCGAAAGACCTGTGAGGCTTGTTTAGGGATATTTGTGTCGTGTGGGATTTTGTCATGAATCCTTAGAAAATCTCAATAAGCAAGAATCCGTAGAACGTAACGGCTCTTATTTCTCACCTTAATAGTTAGCGTGACAAGCATACACTCTAAATATGTCTTACGAATAAGATTAATGTGAAGTAAGCCTGTAAGCTACATGATTATTTTTTTTAATTTTTTTAGAATATACACGTGCCACCAAAGAAGCAATCTATGTCATCGTCGTCTTCAACGTCTTCAACTATAGCGCTAGATCTAATGACAGGACCACCTAAAACTCCAACACCTACTGGGCCACCGTCCACTCCTAGTCCCAGACCAGGATCAGTTTCTTCATCTCGTCCTGGGTCAGCACATTATTCTGGAGATGGTTATTCGACATCAGTGACCCCTGTCTCTATCGGAAGTAATGGATTCATACAAAGTGGGAATAGTCATAAGCGCATTCCAACGCCAACTCCCATCCGAGGATCTCCCGCAGTTGTGGAAGGTAAAATAGAAAAGAATTGATGTATTAGATGGTCTTATATTTTAAAATGAGGCTGTGAAATGTAAAACTAAAATATGGTAATTTCATTTAAAAGGTCTTGGCCTCAATGCTCCAAGGATTGACTCTCCAACAAAACAGCAATGGCAAAAGAATATTTCGAGCATTTTTGAGAAAACATTTTGCTTTGCCAGTGAACAAAGAAGGAAGAGCACAGAGGCAAATTCGTCGATATCACCGGGTAGAAGCGGACCAAATAGTAATACACCGAGCTCTTCCACAAATAAATGTTCGGAAAATATGGACAGACCGAAAACACCGTCAGGAAATGTCGACTGTACCACATCTCCTGATTCTGGTATTGGTAAAGACTGTCCACCTGTGGGTTTGGAAGGATGGATTGGTCCTGTCAGCGATAGAGATCCACTAGCATTGGGAGCTTTAAACAGCTCAGAACATAGCGGGTCGCGCAAAAATGACATGCATGGACTTCATAGACGCTCTTTGTCCAAAGAAAGTGGCTACATGGGTGATATGGGTAAGCTAAAATGGAGAAACAGCAGCTTGACAGTCAAAATCAAAGTAAAATAAAATGAGAGTACTTACGATATTTGTTTTATTATTTGTAGGCATCCCACGAACACCTAGTCCTTCACGAAACGAAGATATGGATGATATGGACGATCCACTTCCAAGGATTCCAACTCCCGGATCCGGTCCCAACTACCCAGAACGTAGCCGGTCCGGGAACATGGTTAAAATGGAAATGGGAGATGGTCATTCACGTTTACTGAACTCTTGTGATGACTATGACACAGATCAACGTCCAGCTACCCCTAAAATCAGAGAGCATCGGCGCTCTCACTCCGGGAGCAGACACGATCACCATCATCACCACCACCTACTTACGTACACCTACCTGCTTCACCTGTCGTATGTCACGTACTACAAAACCAGCATCGCCAAACAAAACATTTAGGCAGAATTTAATAAGCTTTAAGCAACACATTGCGAGAAAGAAAGACGGAGGCACTAACTCTGTATGAATCATAACCACCTTTCATTTAAATACAAGTATCCACTTCAAAGGTCCAATAAAACCCAAGCAAGGTCATAATAAAAGGACCCTTTTCAGCCTCTTTACAAATGATATTGTCGTTTCGTCTCATTTTTTTACACTTCTCCCAAAAACAAAGTAAATTCCTAACCACGAGCTCCTAAAATACTTTTTTTTTGCTGAAATATGATCAACTCGTGCATTGAAATCAATGATGTCTCTGTGATGCCTATACCTACATATATGTGTTTTTTTGCCATACCATGTGCAAAAAATCTGTGAATCGACAGTTTTTGACCTTGAGACTGAAATGAAGATCTACGATTCATATTCGTAGTGATTCTAACTCACGGGTATACACTTGGACAAATAAGGTGTGGTGGTGTTTTGGTGGTTGAAATTGGAACAAAATATTGATACAAGTGATCTTGCTAATAACTACTTGAATGTCATTGTGTCATTCATAATTTGAATGAATATCCAATCCGATGCATTCACAACCCCCTTAAATGTATTCGCAACCCCCAGAATGTAGTCTCAACCCCCCTAGATGTATTCAAAACACCCCTTAATGATTCACAACCCTCTAACATGTATTCGCAAATGTTTAAGATAATATGAAAACACTTTTTCGTAAGTTCAGCGCGTTGGCTACCAGATATTATACTGTCTCACGTTACGAAACCATCATTATTAAATTTATTGCAATCGAAAACCCCCATATCACAAGTTTCGGATTTTTAGCCATATTTCTGCGCGTTTGACGTGAAACACACAAAGTTAAATATATGGGACATACAACTTTGAAGTTGCTAGTCTTCAAAACCACAGTGTACCAACTTTCAGCAAGCTAACTGTTCCCAAAAATATTCTTGCAATAACGCCTTTCCTCCACCATGGCATAGGGGCAAACTGAGAAAAATCGTCGAGGGCGTAGATGATTTATAAATGAGCATTGATAGATACTTTTTTATATAAATTCACATATTTTCCATTTAGTTTACCAACTTTAATTTTGCAGCATCAAAATGTAGGGCATAATAAAATTTTATGTTATCGTGCTGAAGTAACACCGCGTACCTTGCTGGAGAAATGCTTATGCCTACATCATGGGGGCGGCATGCGTGTGTCGCGTCGTGCTGAAGATGTCATATCTTTTATTTTGTTTGTTGTTTTGGAATGCGAAAAAATAGTGACTTTATGTATTTGAAAAGAAATGTGATACATATGAGCTTTGTACTGAAGATGAGATGATTGTTGTTGCCAATTGCGTTGAATCTGGCAACAAGTTAACCTTGACAAGGAAACCAATAAAGATGTTACGAAAACAATGACAAATGCTGTCTATAATGTATTTTTGTTTTGTTGTTTTTTCTCAGATGAAGATGAGGACGACGATGAGGATGAAAAGCCCATGTCTGTGGTCGGCAGTGGTACTGCTGGAGTATCTGGGGCAAAGCCTGGGAAAGTATGTGGCACCAAGAGTCGAGCACATATTCATCTCTGGCAATTTCTGAAGGAGCTGTTAGCTTCCGGGCAACAGCATGGTTCATGCATCCGGTGGTTGGATCAAAGCCGAGGCGTGTTCAAAATCGAAGATAGCGTTCGGGTGGCACGCCTCTGGGGAATCCGTAAAAACCGTCCGGCGATGAACTACGACAAACTGTCTAGGTCCATCCGACAATACTACAGGAAGGGAATCATGAGAAAAACGGAGAGATCTCAGCGACTGGTCTACCAGTTCTGTCATCCTTATGGTCTCTGAGGAGATTTCATAAGTTCTTCGTCATAATGGAATCCTTCAACGGATGAACTCGTTTATAAACCCTGTTGCTAAATTTTTTTAGCGTGAAAATTTACGTTACTGCAGTTTTATGCAGTGCTTACTCATTATTAGAACACAAAATAAGTTGATTATTTTGCTGTTTGCTATTGTTAGTGCTAGTTTTCTCTGTCCTGTGTGTCCCTTGAGGTGTTCAAGTTGGACGAGGACATTTTGTTATTTCATATTGTTATATTATTCAAAATGGTATAGTAGATAATACAGCTGCACACTCCTTCGACTGTTGGTGTCGTTAGATTAGGATTCAATCACAAAACTAAACTAAAAAAGAATAAAAATATGTACGAGTGCCTTACAAGATGAACTTAAGCCTGGCTTATGGCAAAGGGAATTTAAGCAATATTCTATATTACTAATTTACTTGGTATTTTCCAGCCATCAGGCAGGTCTTTTGTTGCGGCATTTTTCTTTCTAATGCTGATCATTATGAATCTAAAAGAATGTACAAGGCAATAAAATTATGAGCTTTAACGTTAAATAATTGTAAATTACTGTTATGTGTGGAAAAAATTTAATCATTGTAATGCAAAACAGTAAGTTTGCTGGTGGTTAAAGAAAAGTAATTATTAGAAATGTGAAAAACGTTTGTATGCTCAAAATACAGAGTAACGTAAATATTATAAGGAAGAAAAAGATTTAGTTTAAGTGTTTCTAGCAAGTAGTGAACACAATTTTTAAATACAATGCGTTTCATTTGCGACATTCATTTTGTTTGGATGACAACTGTGAAGTTAGGATGAGTTCAGATTTGCTGATTCTTTCGGAACGGTTATGATTCCAATCAGAACTTTCAGTATGTCCATTATTGGACACTCTACAACATTATTATTAAAAACTAATATGTTTAAATAATGTACAAATTAATGATAATCAATAAATACTATTTTCATCAAACTTGTGAAATTGCAAAGTACATCATTCTGCATTTTGCAGATTTATCAGTCTTGATTTATCATCAATCAGTCACTTACAAACAAAATCCACATTTAAACCGTCACACTGACAAGTAAAGTCCTCATTCAAGAAACTTTGATCTAATTCAAGTATTCCCCGAAATAACATAAATAAATCGCACTTTTGATTTAAAAATGTCGAAGTATATTTGTAACCACATTTTATTATCAAAACCGGAAACGAATTGGCTTTACATGACGCTCGTTGGCTCACGTAGCTGTCGCTAAAGTTTGCTCAGATATTTTTTTCATCTCAAAATTCAATACCCAGTGCGTGATTATAGATTGCTTCATTAGATATTCCTAAGTCTCATTTTCAATGGTGACTGGCAGGACAGGAATATAAAAACTTCGCTTTGATTTGCATGTTTCGTATTAACTGCACCATATGCTGCTATCTTGCGCATAAAATTTAAGATATTGAATCGAATAAATGAACAAAGATAAAAGGAAAAATAAACGTGAGCTGAGTCGTGGTCTCATGTAGTTTTCTCAACGATCGCTAGGCAGCATTAAGAAGATTAAGTTTAACGTGAGCCATAGAGGATTGAAATGTAAAGAGGAATAGGACACTTTTGTTCGTCCACTGTTTGCACAAAGAAAGCCAAAATCTACAATCTTGTTCAAGTGATAAAATAGTAATAAAAACTTTACTTCAATAAACTTAAGACGAATCAGTTATTAAAATCTGAACACCGTATACATTACAATCTTGACGTTTCTACAAGCCAGCATCTCTACAGCATTCGCAACAGGCATCCTCAACAGCAGTTACTTGCTTAACTCCTGTTTCTGCAATAAATCTTCTGAAACACTGATAATTTCAAGATCAATCGTTACAGGGGAAGAATCAATTACTTGATCAAAGTAGATATGCACGCATGTGAGTAGACCCAATCAAAGCGGACTATAATTTTTATGTGAAATAATAAAAGTTGTTACAATTAATATAATGATTTATTAGCAAAATTCCTTTCAGCTGAACTGTCCATTTTAGGCTGATAAGTAGAGTTGCATGTACAAATAATTGAAATCGTACGCATTTATGAAGCTTTATTGATTTCTAGTGAAACAATTTAGAGGGAGTACAAAAAACTCATTTATTATTATTACTTAATATCAATATCTTGTAACTATAATAATTCAAGTTCACACGCACAAACAGAGGCTCCACTACCCCGCCCCACGAAAAGCAACGCACAATTTGACTTGACATAGGAATCTCATTAGGAGTTGAAATATCACGCACTTTTGCATCCGTTATTCCTATTTTACCTCTATTTACTTATCCCATACATATCAACCTTTAATCGATTAACTTGTGAGTTTTTTTTTGTAGAATCAAAGATAAATTTGTGTGCATGGAAGTGCACTTTACTTGATAGGTATATGTTTCTGATAAAAATTCTGCTTGATACGTGTTTCTCTGCTTAAGTGAATCCATTTTTTTCGCAACTTAAAAAAAGACTTATGCAGACGCAATCATTTTGCTTGAGCAGTCAAGTCACATACAACGCAACTCTTTCAGTTGAGTAGAGAAGGGCCGCAGGACCGCAAAGCAGGTAAACAGAATGAATATGAATGAGGCACATGTTGAACCTCTTCTATACGCAAATCCCTTGATCGTTCCTGCATAAAAATCCGTTGTTTTTAATGCATAGAAATAATAATATGAGGAGGTGGTGGGTAAGCTATGTCTCTTCTAAGGTTATAGGTATTACACAGCTATCAAACTATAGTCATCCACTTTCTGAAGACATGGTGGTAACATGACATGGTAAATGATTATATATGGAAATGGCAGGAATAAGAAATGTGAGCCACATCATCATACATAATGGACGTGTAAACTGAGACGAAAACTTGCAAACTACGTACATTCGCAAAGAGCAAAGTAAGTTGAGATGAGAGGAAGGGGAGAAGTGAAAGCAAAAATGCTACTATTATTATTATCGTTGTGGCTTGGTTTGTGCTTTATGGGCCTCTATGAACCCTTCTTTTGCTCTTTGTGTTGCTGATGCCAACAATACACTAGGCTTTCATATGAGCAGGCAGACATGCACCTTTCAATTGTAGTAATAGCACTCACTGCATCATTTAATATCAGTCATGATTTTACACTGGTATTGGTAAAGAAGCTTTCCTGCTTGAGTTACCTGATAATCTATTTTTTATCGATATAGACTTAAGCAAACAAATTATAAATGCAAATGGGAGGAATCATGAAGATGATTTTTAAAGAGTTTAGCGTAGCGTATAAAGTATTGTGGCAAAAGTTCGCATACGAATATTTTTCGTTCATAAACTATCTGGGGACAAGTAGCGAAAAGAGGAATGTTCATGTCACGATCACGATACCTCGTTGCATATCAAATGTGAAAACAAATTTAAAAAAATATTTTCATACTGAAGAAAAAACAGAAATGTCTATCTAGATTTTGGGAATGTAATCGATAACTCGAATGGGAAATATTCATATCAAGTCATCAGACTGACAGCCAAACCAAAGCAGAATAATTTAACTGAATCTTATGTTTTTGGACTGTACATATTTTTATGACTGTATCTGTTACTGTGAGTCAGTGCTCACAACAGCTACTGTTTTGTTATTATTCGTATCTATTGTTACACTAATCGCTCTTGTTGTTCGTATGTCTTGTTAACTTGAGGTTTTTTCTCTTTGTACCTCTTTTGTTACCATTTACCATCATCACCATTATTATTATCTTGGTAAAAAGTGTGGAAAAAAAATTTATGATCATATACTCATGTACTGTTTTGGGGTTTCTTAAACACACAAAAGCATATTAGGTACATATTTTGTAGTTGGGTGCCTACATGAATTAGATCCTATCTATCATACAAATTTCAATTTATTATATGTGAGTGGTGGGCGCACAAGTGCGTACAAAGGGTAGAGTCTATAGCACTCTGTGCAATTTGAGGAGCATGATCATATTATTCAAAAGTCAAGGCTGTGATTTGACTTACTGACTGACTTATTGCTTCATACTCAGTACAAGCATTAGGAATCAGTCACTCAGTTAAACACGAATTTTGCTGTACAAGAGATCCCTTAATGCTAGAATGCATAAGGGACTCATTGTATAGGCGCTCTGTTATCATTATAATTAACTGTGCTTATAACGATGATCAAAAATTTCATACAAAGTACTTTATTGGATATGGGCACTTGAACGAATAGATGAGGTTGGTTATGATGAGCGATGGTGTGGGTGGAAGGGTATTGTGCTTTGGTACATTATGTATTTAAGGTATAACTTATAAGAACGGAATGGCTGTATTACTATGTTTCATTCGTATCTACTACATTTAGCCAAAATGCCACAATTGTTTGAAAAATATTATAATATGATGTTATGATGATTATTGTTACGTTGATTACTTTTTGGTATGTTGTACATGTTGCAGTTAGTTGATTATGTAGCGGTAGTATCGTTTTTACGAAAAAGTCAATCAGAATCTGTTTAGTTGGGATTAGACTCGCACACTCCTGTCCTGTGTTTGATGGAAGTGCTACTATTGTTGCTGTCGACGTTAATGGAGTAACGACGAGTAAAAAGGATTCAACACGTGCACAGTCTTTTGGCAATTCATCAGAGATTCTCCCGCTGGTGTTGTGTAACGAAAAATAAAAATAATGAAGAGTATAATAATGTCACGGTGCAGAAGTCTATGTCTCGAAAGACGACAAGGCGGAGAAAAGTTGGAAGAAGTGGAAAGTTTTCTCTGTAATAAATGTTTTCTAAGGAACAAAGAGGATGTCTACAAACGCTGATGACATTTGTGGACCTTTAGTTAAAACGTATTACAAACTCGACCATGAAGGCTGACAACATCAACACAGACATTTGACAGTTTCTCTAAACTGTAGAAACGCTCAATGCTTTAGAGTGCGCATTAAAATCAGAATATTACACACTGCGGCTACCTATTAGTGACATTTTCCCAGTTAAATAGATGAGGGATTACAGTGAAAAGTGAGGACTGCTACAGTTGAGAGTTGTCACATCGCCTTTCATCCTGTCCACTTTCCTTCCACTCTATGATTTTTCTCTACTCCGAATTATTATCAAAGAGTTGTTTTCCTCCGATTATCCTGTGTCATCAAAAAGGTTCATCAAGCTGTGCTCTTTGTACGTGTGCATGTGCGACTCAAATGTGGCAATCATATTTTCACAAATGTGTATGTTTGAACTACTCTGTGTTTGCCCACTACTTATGTATGTGCTTATATGTACTGGTAATCAATTTAACTAGTGTATTTACTAGATTTTCATGGAAGTCCTTGCTAGTCGTCAACATCTCATAAAAACAACAGGGCATTTGATGAGAAAGAGCTTATGTAAAGGTAATGTTCTTTTTATGAACCAAAATAATGTTAAGTCTCTTTGAAAATGTGAATAAACCTTGTCTTCCTAAAGCATTGAGCCCTGGAGCTTTACTCAACTCAAAATGTGTTTTCCCAAACTATTAATATCATATTATAATAGAAATGTTGTAATCCGACCAATATGAGAGGAAGCAGTTGAATTAATGTAATTATTTTACATTAAGTAATATATAATATCATCAATAATTAATAGTATCACCAGTAGTATTTTCAGTCTTTAATTCGCGAATTCGACTGCTAGATGTTTTTACTTATCAAATTTGGGCTGGGGCTATAATAACGTTTGCACGTATATTATAGCAAAGGCTTATAATAAAGCATCTCAAAAGCGTCTACACACCGTTTAATAGCTTGATGATTTTCCAACCAACCGTCACCTAAAGTAGAAAGAGTTAGCAAAGCAAAATTTTGGTTTTTCACAAAACTTTCAGGCATGTCATCATCATTATCACTCTGTAACAAGTTGCAACGAGAAAACCACGATTCCTTTTTTCAAATCCAACATTTGTAACGATTCGTGTTTTATTCTTGGCATGGCTGTATATTGTGTACCCACTAGGAATAACACTTCACACCCACCACCATCACCACTACCACCACCGCCACAACAATGAGCAGTGTGTGCAAACACAGACTTGAGACATGTAGCCACATTTTCACTATTTGGAGCCCTCCTTAGGAAAGGGAATCTTCAGATGTGGGTTATGCCTTTATAGATTATGATTTTTTTAAGAAATAAAAGTGAATTTGCTTAACTTGTAGAGAAAACATATTATGCTATTATTAATTTAGACTTAAACTAGACAGTCAACTCAACATGCTCAAGAAAGGGAGTTTAAAAATAGATGACTTTACTGCTCGAGTGAAGTTTAACAATTTATAAGTTACCTCCATATTATTATATTACTCATAATGTCTTCTCTTGCACTTGTTAAGCACTCGGAATGCAAAGTCAGCTAAAAACCCCAACGAATAAGACGTTTTTTAACCTCATCATTCACATCATCATATTATTCCTATCCAAAGAAAACACTTATTGGCATCTCCTTCTCAACAACCTCTATTGCAATTTTGTGTGCAACTCGAAACATAATACATACAACTGCATGTGCTTTACTGTAATATCAAGAAAGAATGAAATGAAAAAAATATGCTTGACGAGTTTTCATTCTCAGTGATCACCCTCATCATCATCATGATTGAATATGATCACAACAAGAGCAGTATTACCTAAGAAGCACAGGAGCAGCAAAAGAAGAATAATAACCTTTTGAAAAATAAGAAATTTAATTTACACGCCAAAACTCTCAATTTAAGAGAATATTTCGAATGAAGCTTTGAATGAACAATTTACAGTATGACTTCTTATCGATCTCAAGATTCATCCATCATCATCATCAGGCTAAAAAAAAGTTGTGCTGTCTGGTTGTATTACATAGTCTACTGAAATCATCCGCATTGTTATGGTAATGTAACTAACAATGAGAATCATTCCAATAGACGGAAAAGAGAAAGATAGGGAGAGAGAGGGCATGGCATAGGGTAATGTACAAAAATTTGATGTAAGAGTCACTTAACCAATCAGTAATTTATGATATTTATTTGAACACTCAGTTTTTTATGAACAAAATATTATACGGTGGAAGCATTGTTGAGATTTTCAAGTCTGATGAGATAGGGTAATTTAGTCACGATACTTTTTGTGATGAAACAGCGCAAAATCGAGTAGTAAGTTTACTGATAAAACTGCATGGGCAAGTATAATAGACGTGTAGGTAACTAGCTAGCAGTTTTGTAACAAACTTTTACTTTATTTATAATGATAATTGAAGTAGCTGTGTGTAATGTTCCTCAACAGCGGAATAACAGCAAATAAAAAATTTAGTGATACACTCTTAATGCGAGTCAATCAAGCCAAAAAAATCTTTTAAAACATCACTCATTTTTACTCAAGTGATTTAGATAGGGATCGGAACCAAAAGAAGCATTTTTTTTTCATATTTATTTCACATTTTTCGTTAATTAACATTACGTGTTTATGTAGCAGTTTATGTGGGAATAATGGTGATCTTGTTGATTTGTGATTGGGTAAATGTAGGCTAAAACAAACAAAAAATTCAAAGGTTATTGTTACGAAATAAAAAAAACTATTATTTGTTTTACTGCAGGCAGTAAACAATGTTGGTTGCGAAGATAAAAACTAATAGACTAAGACCAGAGGAGAGATTCTTTAAAAGAAAGAAAATTGAATTAATTAAGTGTAATGATGACAAGGAGGGAGCGCTGTTTTATGGTCTTGTTGAGTGCCTACCTGTCAAATGAATTAGCTTATCTGTTCGGCGAGCATGCTGATGACTGTGATGATTTGATTATATCACGGTAAAAAGACGAACAGACTGTGAAGAAAAGTCTTTCTCGTAAAGAATGTTGCGACTAGGTAAATATAAATGCATAAGAATTGCATTAATAATTACAATCATTACGTGATGATAATGAGGATGTGGATTATGTATTGCGAATGGTAAAACTCCACTTCAAAATATTTTTCATGCATCATAGTGAAAAATTTGAGAAAATGATACAATGTGAAATGTAAAATTTAATAAAATAAATCGAGCAATAATGCAATGCATGAATTAAGAAAGAAGTTAATGAATGAAAAAGTGCAATTATCGTCACAAGTCGTAGTAATAAATTTTATATCGTTGGTTTTAAAAATGAATAAATTAAAAACTTATAGCAAATAACTGTATATTTCTGTGTAGTTGAGAGGTAGCTCATTTCAAAAAGTTTAAAGTACTCAAATTGTTTGCTTGAAAATATATTTAAATTTTTTAATGAGCGAGTATTATAAAAAAAAATTAGAAATGAAAAAATGGCCGTTTTGGAAACTGAAAAGACATTTGTATGAAAATAAACTGATTTTCCTGTATTTTTGACCAAAACTATCGTCTGTATCAAAGTAAACATTAAGAGATAACCTTTCAGAGATATGACCAGTGTTTGAACATCAACATTATGCGCTATTATATATGATTTGCCTTTCTGACTTAAAATATAATATCACTCAAAAATAGCCAAAAATTATGGCGATGACCAACAAAAAAGTTTTACTTACGATTTGCATACTTTTTTGCTACATATTGTTCATTTTTCGCCGACAGTAGTCAAAATGAAGTATAATTTATTACGACAAAATATGCTATAAAATATTCATTAAAGTCACAGCTTTAACATGCAGTGGCAACACTCGAAAAAGCGAGTAATTTAACAGTTTGAGATATAATTTTTTTCGAAAAAGCTACGAAAACTCGTCATCTCATTCGTTTTACAGCCTTAATTACTCATTATACTTATTATTATTACTACAAAGCTTTGTTTTGTATTTTTTTAGAAATTCTTCTTTCGTTTCTTTCAGTTTGTTAGAGACAGCGAAGAACCAACTAAAAACGTGCTTTGAGATGTAAAAGCAACATTGATAGTGACAAAGTAAAGCAAAAAGTGAAAGAAAGAACAAAGCAAATAAAGTTAAAAATCTGAAGTTTTCTTGAGAACTCATCTCTCTTTTGAATGTGTCAACTTAGGTTGCCGTCTTGCTGCGGTAATGCAACTGGCAATAAAAACAAGTGGTTCTGAAGATCAGAAGAAAACATTTTGTTCCTAGTCGCGTTTGATCATCGTCACACGTTTGGATTTTTTTCTCTCTTCATTTTCACTTGAAACTTCACCATCAACATCTACAACTCTCTCACTGTAATTGAGCTAATTAAGAGTTGTGTGGTGATAGTTGTGGGAAAAGAGTGCTTGTAATGAGTTGATGTAGTAGTTAAAACTGAGCTACATATTTTCAGAGGCATTAGCAATTTATTTATTTATGACTCTAGTGTCATTTGGAAAGACACGTAAAGTCTTGAGGTTTGCATTTTTCAAGAAGCTTAGCGATAAACAAAATTCATACGACATTTATTTTTGATTATCTCCGTTGAGCAAACAAAAGTAGAAACTAAATTATTTCTTCCTCCCCACACGCCCAGCAAAAACTAACGGTTGTTGGTGGTGAAGTAGTGACAACTGAGTGACGAAGCAACAAGCTGTTAGAAATTAGTTAATTAGCTTAATTTTTGAAGTAATCGAGCTGCTAAACATTGATAATTTACGTTGATTGAAATAAGGTAACTTTTAACACGCATTGTACCACTTGTATTGATACATGAATGCATACTTGTTTACACGCAATTTACAACGATATAGTAAGTTATACCCTTTTATGACTTATGTTATCTAATCAAATCAACTTCATTTTACAAAGAGCCCACCATTTTTCTCAAAAGACGCCAACAAAATTCTTAAAATAGAAACTTGCTTGCTTTAAAATCAATGCTTTGAGCTTTTCCCACGATTGCCAAAACTTAGTCTGGCACCTGTTAAATTTGTGGGTGATAAATTAAGTACACATTAAAAAACTCTTATCCTCATCCCTTTCTGAATCACTAATCTTATTTCGAAGAAACTATTAATTTTGCTCCTTAGAGAATCAAATCAATGTTAAATACGTAATTAGTAGCGGTGTAATTATAACGGCAAAACCTATTAATTAACGGTCAATAAAATGGCAGATACATTAAATTTTCAAAGAAAACGGAATCTTCTATGATACCATAATGATGATCTTTTTTTTTGCTGGATTAATCTTTGATCTGAATCAAAAAGTATCAATTTACATTTGCTTTTTTTCTTTCTTTTTAGACAAACTCTGCCTTCGCATGCATTCTATCAGATCAGACATTTTCTTCAATGATAGAAACACGTGCGGCACTCTATTCTTTCGCTATTCTGTCGATCTAATCTTGTATCTGATTCGATTCGACAAGAGCTAAACAGAAAGGAACAAGAGGAAAATGCCCCGCAAGCTATATGTCAGTATATTACGCGCACAGACAAGATCAATATTTTTCTCGCAGTTTCAAAAAATCTTGTTTTCAGACTTCAAAACAACAAATTCGTTTGAGTGGGTACGAAACACAGACTTAGATTATGACGTACTTCCCGTGAGTGAGTATTTAGTGCAGTAGTTTCAGTGCTTCGGTAGCGTTATAAATCAGTGATCAGTGACCATCAAAATTGTATCATGATATGGTATATAGACTCCCAAGCATCAAAATAATATTTTATTTTCCCTCTTGTCCAACCAACCTTTAACCAAGAAAAAATCCGACCGACAGACCATCATCCTCATCAGCAAGATCGTGATCCTTCTTTTCATCTCTGTCCGATTCTGATGTTTAACATGTTCTCTAGTAATCGGATAGGAATTGGTGAGCTGTGAGCTTCCGCAAAGTGGTTTTTCTTGCAAAAACGTGGATTGCCTTCTCCCTACTGAACTGAATTAAACTGTATCATCTAAGGACTCTTCTTTTGGTGAACTGAGTCAAACTGCTGTAGTCTAATAAAAAAACCTTTTAATGTTATTTACCAATGGTGATGTTGATGATGATATCACTAATGCAATGCAGTGATGTGATCCATCACCTACGCCGACGAAGATGATGGCTGTAATAAAATGGAAGGAAGGCGAGTTAATTTTATCTCAGCGGCAGGGTCGAGTTTCATCAGCAGTGGTGGTGGAGAGAGAAAATGCATACTGTGCACGCACCCATTAGCAAGGTTATTATCAACACATGGATGAGCTCACCCGCTACTGCTAAACTGAGGAAAACCACCGGTGTGGGTGGACCATGAATGATACCAATATCACTATTACCTAATAACACTGATATTTTTATTAGTACCATTATTCCGACTACACACGCCGATAGGATCCGCCATCCATCACTTGTCTTATTGTTGCGTAGCTTATTGTTTTAATAGAGGAATTGGCCCTTTTATGAGGAATGAGAGGAATAGCGGTTGCCACGCACTGAAGACACACAGAGGAAGAAGAGGAGGGCATGAATATAACCTCTTGTTGCTCTCCCGCAACATCAGCATCACCCTCACCCTTACCATCTTCACAACATTGCACTTGTTCTTATGCCGTTGCTGCGGAGCCTTCTTTACCAGTGGTAGTAGCCTCTTTATCTTCGGCATCAGCACCGCCAGTGGCGTCATTATCCGCAAGAGTAAGTCGCCTCAAAGAAATCCTTTCGCTGTTATGCGTCTGCCTCATCTCCTCTTGTTGCTGCTGCTGCTGCAATATTCTTAAAAATAAGCATTTTAAGAGGAAGCAAAAGAGAAAGAAGACAAAGGAGAGAAGTTGTTGTGGTGGTAATAGCATGGGGGCCGAAGAAGCCTTTGCCAACAGCACCAACTCACAGTTCCTCCTCACCAACAGCTCACCCACAACCTCAGCAACATCAGCCTCATCCCCAACTGCATTAAGTAATGGCAGTGTCGCTCCTGGGCTTATCAATGCAAGTGCTGGCGATGGTAGTAAAAGAATAGCTCTAGGTGCAGTAACCACACAACCTGTCAACAATCAAGAAGGCTCTCTTCGCTGTGTGGGAGGAAGTGAACATGAGGATGGCTTCGTCGAACGTGGAAGTGGTGGTGTTAACGACATCATTGTCACTGAGGTTGATCTCCTCCGTCGAAATCCACATCGTGTAATTCACCTCAAGTCCTCCAGTATTAAAGACATAGAGGAGGTGGAAGAGGTGACAAGTGAGAGAGATAGAAACAGTCTGAAGACGAATAATAGCTATCATTTTAATAACAGTAACATTAAGAATAATACGTGTGAATCCACCGCTGCTGGAGTTAGTAGAGGTGATAGTGATAGTAGTGCTCAAGTGACGAATACAAGCAATAATACTAAAAATAACCATAGTAATAATCGGAGTGATTATGGAGGTGGTGGTGCCAGTGTCGGTGGTTGTGCCAGTTGCAGTGGTGTTGGTGTAGGAATGGACAGTGGTGGGACTTTAATTTCAAATCCGCCTCCAATCAGTGCAAATTGTTCCAGTGGCCTTTTAGAAGATAACGATTCCAGTCATCACAAAAACCTTCTGAAAATGGGGGCTTCCTCTGTGGGCATCGAGGGCGAGTGGCATCAGAAGTATGCATTTATTGTTGGCCTCTTAAGAAAGCCGCACGTGCTTTTGGTGAAAGAGTCCCTTTCGCGAGAAAGGGATAAGCTTTGCAACAAGCTAAGTGCGTACCGACTGGAACGGAATATTGTCAGGGAGAGTATCAACAAGTATATACAAAATGGGTAAGCAAGCAACACATTCAATTTTAATGTCATGGTTTTCTCATAAGCGTAGCTAGAGCATAAAGCAATAATTTCTCCTTTCATTTTATAAACACGGTTACTTTTATACCTCCTAGAAAAAGTCAACACATAATTAACATATAAATGATTTAAGCGTCACCCATTCTGAGAGTGAGTGAGCTCTCTTGTCGTTCTAATAATTGCCAACTTATCAGTTCTTTCTTTAAAAAGTGTATGCCAATTTCTTGTGCATTAAACACTAGCTCTAATAATATTTCGTTTCACCAACTTTCTGTTCTTGTCATGATGCATGGTTCCCCGCTCAACTCGTTTATTTCGTCATATGAGTCCTTGTGCTCATGCTAGCAGCAGGTAATTATTTTGTTTGACACTTCTGCCCGTAAAAAACAGAGTATTATGTGGTCATCAAATCTTTCTCATCATGATCATTATTAAAATGGCCTGCCGTGATGATGACCCTGTTACTCACTCTCTGTCACGCTTTTTCAACATACTCATTTACTCATTCATTATCAGACTTGTCGCTGTGGTAATGAGTTGATGATTTTCTCACAATGATTCATAAGATGTTACCCTAAAATCATATTTAAGCAAGTCATTTTGCCATCATTATCATCGTCATTGTCATGGAAATTCGAACAATAATGTGGTCAATTGATTTTTAATCGGTGATAAAAAAAAGTGTTGCTAATTGTTGATCATCAATGGAAACATCTCGTGAGAACTGGAACGCTTTCTTTACACGAGTTTATCTTTATGTTTTTGTTAAAAGCCCATTTCTAATCCATATCAGCTTTCATCCTACCATTGTCCGTGCTCATTGTCAAGTGTATTACCAGATTATTGAAAAAAACTTGAATAAAATTTGTCATGCAGGTTCCGCCAAATACACGATTAATGGAAGTTATCTGCATGAGCTTACAGAGCATGTTACGACTTTTGAGAAAAGCGAGAACAATTTACGTACATTGTATTTTTATTTTAAAAAATCATGGCATGTATATAGCCTGCTGTCATAAAAATAATATAAAAGTGACGAAAACACTTGGAGTGGAGCAATGGTGGCTTTTTAGATGAGTGTAATGTCTGAATTGAATGATGAGGAAGCGCTCAAAGTCATCCTGGTTAATCGTGCATGAAGGTCGAGTGCCGTTTACCTTAAGATCGTTGTTGCCGTTTGAAAATTGAAAATGTTCGCAGCACAAAAGGATCCACCTCTTTATATTAACCTTGTCGGTGATTTTGAAAGTATCCTTCTACTACTACCTACATGGTACATAGGTACTGATTACCCTGTATTACTGCTTGTAGTATTTGCCAGTTACTCATGTCAGCTCATCTGTCATTATCACACTAACCCAAGCCACACTTTTTATCTAGAATATGAGAATTTCACTGGTACATTTGCTGCACACATTTAAAAACCCAATGAATACATTGATTTTGAGATGAAGACACGGATGTGTGCAGAGAGGAAATACACGGACATCTCCTCAGTAATTATTGATTAGTATAAAAACGACAAACGTGTTCGCACACTTTCGCTTGGTTATGGCAAAATGGTTCAGCGCGATGTCTCCAACCTTAAGTTTTAAGTGTATTAAGCAATCAAGCTCCCTTTCATAATAATAACTCTACAGAGTACAATTATGATCTCAATTTTCTAATGGGGCTTCACCATAAACTGTGGCTTGCACTTGGAGGAGAGATGAGTAATAAATAAAAATGAGCTATGGAGTGTCCACGTTCTGTAACCATACTGCTCGATGAACAACCCCACTTCTACTACTTTGATGATGATAACAATCATTTTTGTATTTTTCTCGAAAACATCTATTCTGCAACATAGATCGCACAATTTGTTACAATAAAATGCAAGTTATGTACAAATTATCACAAATGAACCTCAATCTTTCGATGGTTCTTTTCTGAATCAGCAAAATCCCCAAATGACACAAGATAGCAGTCCACACACACACATCAGCAGTATTTAACAGCAGCAAATTTTACATCTACTTTCCTCTTCCTTTAAAACTCATGCATTTCATTGATGAGGATCATCGCTTGCATACATGTGCATTGCATTGATAATAATAGTGAAAAAGCACAAGAACCTTTTTGCTCTAATGCTTCAATTACCTTCCATGTTTTTACACTTGACATGCTACATTTTTATGTAGGTAAATCTGCAATACCAATTTTTTTTTGCATTTTTGTGAAACGTCAATCAGCAGCAAACAGAGCAGTTAGTGAGTCACAAGCGACAGTGCCTTCATCATGATCACCATATTTTCTGCGTAACTTCAGCTTAAATTAATATTGAACACAGATTGAATTTTGAAAGTTGGAGTAAAAACTATTTTTGTTTGTTTGTCTACACGCAACTCCACGCAGTTTTTGACCTGAATAATGATTTAACATACGTAGGTACTACGCCAAATAATTTTCTGCAATTTGTGTTGTATGCTTAGTTGTGTATGCATTCTGTTCTGTCTCCACATTTTCAAATTGATTTTCTTCGTTTGTGTGAGTACGTGCTTGTGACATAATAATGGGTAGTAATTAAATGAAATTCCCTTTGTTTTGCAATAGGATAGTAGTGCCTTATTTTACAGCATGCATGCTTATATGAATTTCATCCACCAAATCCATGGTCAGCAATACACATCTAAATTTCAACTGAGCAGTTATCACGATGATGATTAAGATTTTAAGATTGCTTGTTGTGGTGTTTTTATGGCATCTGTGTGGGTTGTTGGTTCCCAGATTTATTGTTGTAATTACCAGTGATTACTCTTGTTCCTCTGTGTGTCTCTGATGTGGTTTTTGTGTGTTTACTGCATTGCAGATTATTCAGATTGACATGATGACATGTGGTGACATGCATACATACCATTACTACAAATGATGTCACTCGTTATTCTTTTAATACACACGCATATAGCACACAACGCGCATTCTGCCTCAAAAAAATGAGAAAAATAGAAACAAGTGTAATGCAAGTATAAAGAAAAAACAGAGCAGTGGTTGATTGTCTGTTAACAATTAAGCTGAACCCGAATAACCTAACTTTGCTAAAAGTAGTACTAAAATTAATATGTGTGCGAGCTATCATCGTTTATCTGTATACAAGTGAATGCGAAATGTGAATGGGGTGATGTTAGTGACACTTCTATTTTCATCATATACAAAATGTCAAGACAAGCAAACAAACACAAAACACTCCGATAACGTGAGGTTTTGAATTCAATACTTTAGCTCAAAATTATGTCCTAGGCCTCCTCCTCTTCATGCTGGTTTTGTGTGCGTGCCGTTTTACGCTGCTCCTGTCCTCGTCGCTGGCAACAAAGCAATAAAAGTCGAAAACAAAAATGCGTGCCTTCGCATTTACACACTTGAGGTTTTTACACTTTCTTGATTACACCATGATTTTTATTTCATTTTTTTTTAAACGCAGAGCTATGTGCAGTCTAGTATCAAGTTTCAAAGCTGAAGATTATTACCTATACTATACCTGTTTGTATGTGTCCAAATAATCCCATTATATTAAGTGACTGTACCATTGTATCATCTAGCAATAGCAGCTACCGAAACTTGATGCTAGACTAAAGCCAAGGTCCTTAGTCCATGCAAAAGGGTTGAAGGAAAAGAGAGTTGCGTGCTTTACAATCCAATTGCAAAAATAATAATTAGAATTACAACAGTAGGATTTTCGGCAATGGAGCCGGTGCGGATGATGACAACAGCACAATTGTAAGCAGGTTGTTGATGTCAACGACAACAGCAACCACTCAAATAGAATCTCCTCTTGCTGCCGCTCCACCTCTTTTGTCATTACTTGTGGACTCACTACCTTCCTCATCATTATTGCCGCATTTATCGAGGTAAAAGAAAGATCATGTAATAATACGCAATGGTAAAAATAATTGTATGTTTTGCACGCACATTATTATGCAAAATGATAATAAGATGTGTGGCACTACATCTATGACGAATGACGAGTGTACCCTTCGTCGTTAGAAAAAGTATTTGTGCATTCCCTGTGACATTATTATCCACATTTCAAGAAAAATGCTACATGCACTTTCCTACTGCTTATGGATTAAGACACTACTATAAATGCTCTATACCTCTGCCACTGTAAATACATCAATCATATTAATGAGTAGCTTTCATAAGACGTTGACTTAGGTAGGCACACAAGCTCCGCCACCTCCCCATTTTTGGTAAAAATTCACTCTTTTTAAGGGAGTGTACTAGCGCAAGTGTGGCAAGCAACAAGTGCACTGCATTGACAATGGCGATGATTAGTTTAAAGCCAAAGTCAAGCCTCTGTTCCTCTCTTTCTATGCGACTTCACTCGAGTGACAATCAAAATATCGCTTCAGATTTTTTTTGCAGTTCGTAATTTTCTACTTGCCTGCTGCTTGTTGGGAGATTCAAGTATCTTAATTTCTTGAAACAATCGACAATGAGAAATGTGTCAGATGGTGTGTTGCGTTGCTATCGTGGGCATTTGGTGTAGTATGAGTGCAAGGAATCGTCTTTTTTAGAAGAGTTTTCATGTTTTTCTGTGGTTAGCAGATTGTTCCGCTCTTCTAAATAACTAAGCCTTTTTTGTCTCTATCAATCTTTTGCAAAGGAAACGACGAGTCAAGCTAAAAATAATGTGATTACTATTTCGTACTCTATTTTCCCCTTTTGCATTTTTGGTCGTCATGTTGCACGTTTCAAATATTTAAAAAAGAAAGAAAACAAAGCAAACAATTTCCATTCGTTGACTTAATTTCAACTATTTGAAAATATTCTTCTTACAGTGGATAAAAATAGGATCAAGGTTGAGTTTGTTCAATTGTTTGATTTTTGTGCAACGAGAAAAGCTAATATTGTATCCGTTTGACACAACGGGTCGTCTTTCTTATGCTCACAATTCAACAATTTTGTGCATTGGTCTGATGCTGTGAAGCATCAGGTTGTACTGCAATGCCTCCGATTTACAAAAAAAAAACTTTTATTGTGCGTATGAATGGAAATGCAGCAATGCAAAAAGTGGCAGTTCAATAATTCCAACATTTTAAAATTCAAATGAAACATACATTACTCCTTCATTGTCAGTATCATTTCCGTATTATGTGTAAATTTTGCGAATGATCACAGAATCACAGTTCATTTTGTTTCAGTTTCATAGTCAGTCAGTTCATTCGAGTGTTTCACTTAAAGCTCATCAAAAGAGTATCGTCGTGAATTCAATCGTTCATCGTCAGTCACTTTGTCGTCACTTTGTCGTCTTCACTTAAATCGTTCGTATCAGTATTGTCGTTCTTCGCCCCATTTTGTCTCTTTCAAAACTGCAACAACTCAGTTCAAAAAAAACTTTTTCTCTCAGTAGTTCTCTCGTTAAAGAAGTAAAAACCGCATAATTGTTATTCGCACAATTTTTTTGTCTGCTGCTGTAGTGGTCCTGTTTTTACAAACATAATATTTAACATACATAGAACACACCACACCAGCAAACCGCTTGATCGTCATTAGCACATATCGTCATCAGAGTCATCATCGACATCATGTTTCACCATCTGACTTTAGAATTAGAAGTATAAAAATTATATGTCTATTTGTCCGCGTAGATCTACAATATCTGTGAAAAATATAGGTATGTATTTAAGTCTGTATAGGTATTCCTATAAAATGATATTACACCGTCATTTTTCATCGTTACTTCTCGAGCTAACAAGCTAATCACTCGTTCGTCATCCTTCTAACAACAAACGCCATTATTATAAATGGTCGCCTTGGCAACCATTTCCGTAGCTGTAAAAGTAGAAGTGCTTATATACCTCCTATCACATCTTAACTTCAGTAAAACAGAATCAAGACAATTAAGGCTAATAATAAATGTGTAGTAGCAGTTAAAACAATAAATACATATAAAACATGAAACATGAAATTTTACGTTTCCACATCAACTTTTGAGTGTTTCTCCTTTCGATACCTATACGTGTTGCCAACATTTACAGCGTGTTTGTTCTCCATTAACATCAACTACGACTAACGTTCTACTTTGTTGTCTTTTTTTCTCTCTGAGTGTTCCGCTACCTACCAACCACCATCACTACACTATTTCCCATTTACCTACTCAAATCATCCTAAACTCTCTAAAAACGAAATACATATCTAAATCTACTCACTTAGGTGTGTAGCACTGATAGATACATGGGATTGGAATCGATAATAATTTGTAAAAAAAATACAAAATTGATAAAATTATCACCATAATCATCATCAGTGTTACAAAGATTATCATTCGTTATTTTGTTTCTTCTCGGCTTCCTTGCCAAAACTAGTAAAAACGGATGGATGGTCTCACTGCAACTAATACTGCACTGCTGCTACTGTTCTTTGTTGCTGAGCACATGCACATTCATGTGGGATTGATATGGCAGTGATGATTTACTTCTAGTGATTTAACGGATGTATGAAAAAATGCAACAATAAAAACAGTTTCCACTACCTCCACAACTACTGATAAAAATGTACAGAAAAAATCAGTCTTGATTCCTTTAAAGCTCATGATCATCATCAGTAATTTCAACACTTCACTTTTCAAAATCTTCTTGTTTACACGTGTTTACATTTTTTATCCCAAAACGAAAATTGTTTCTTGAAAAAATGCATAGAAAATTTTCACATTTTGTTTTCTCTCTTTAGTTATTTAATTATAGTAATTTAATTAAAGTGACATTGACATTATAATCAGTCTGACAATCTTCTCGAAGATCAGTCACATTCACAGAGGAAGCTCCTTCCAAATAGCTGAAAACCCCCAAATTTCGACTTTTTTCACTCTTTGGTAATTTCATTTTTCATTGAGTTGTCAAACGTCAAGAAAGACGCTGCGTTAATAATGGACAAAAGAAGACAAATAGCTTTCATTAGAATAGGTAAATAATATATTGCGTAAAGTTTTTGAATTTATACCTTCAATGTGTTTATGTGGTTGTGTGGCAGTGAGAATGTGAACAATGAACATTTAATACAGGGACATAAAAAGAGAAGAAGAATACTAAAAAGAATGATAATATTTGTGTTGTTTGCTTTTGCCTCTACTTTATTGTAAGGGACATGACGTAAAGACGGCAATGGTCAATCAAATTCATCATCAACTCTACAGTAAAAAAAATTTGTTATATGTTGTCGTGTTTGTCGTTGATGATGATGGTGGCATGGCATCAAGATGACAAGCGTGCTACACAGTGATGAGCTAATAATGAGAACGATCGTGTAATAGTAATCATAACAGCAAACAATACGACATCCACAAAAAATAATAAATAAACAGAAAAAAAATGAAAAGGGACTATGGGCTATGATGATGGCAATAATGCAGTGGTGATAACGTTGAGGTGGCGGTGGTGATTTTGTTGGTATTGTTGTAAACATGGGAATAATTTAATACTGTTGAATAATGAAATGAAAACAGTGACAAGGATGAAGATGGTCATGATGATGCTCAAAACCCATGTAACACGAACATCTAGCAGTAATGAGCATAGTAGTAGTCTATAAGGGTGGTGAGAACGATTAGACGTTTGTTAGAGGTGTCTCCGTTGACATTTTGTTTCGTGTGACTATTTTTTTAAGAAAGAAGATAAAATAAAAATGTTGTTTGTGGAAAATTTCTAGGATGTAAGTAGCCAGATACAATTGCGTTACTTGTTTGCTTTGCTCACTTTGGAACATGAAAGCAAGTTACTTTGTTTGACGACTGAGTTGTGTGGGATAACGTGAATACGTACATAATTGTGACTGTGAAGTACTTACGTAGGTAGTTGTGTAAGGACTTGTGAAAGTAGGAAATGTTTTAAATAGAAAGGGAATCAAAATAGTGAAACAGTTATAAATATTTTCGCATTCCAGTGAAATAGTATTGCTGGCATGTCAAAATTAGGTTTGTTTGAACTTTTAATTTCTTCAGTAATTAAGAGTTCGCTGTGAGATCTCGTTTCTCTCTCTTTTTTTCACTTCCGAAGCAGCTCATTCTTTTGACCTAAATTAACTTTTGATTTTAAAACGTAGAATTGCTGATACTGTTTTTACCATAATAAAAGGATGAATGAACTGTCATGACTATGATCATCACAAGCAAGACAAGTCACTTTTAGTAGATCGATGATAGAGGCCATAAATAGGATTGAGATTGAGAAATGATTTTATTCTTAACCAAATCAACTATTTCGATATCTAGGAAGCCGAGCTCTAATAATAGCTCATAGACATGCGAGATAATTATAAATGAAAGAAAACCCGTTTCGTACAGTATTTCATTGCTATCAGTTTATAGAGAATTCATTATGTGCACAAATCCCAAGTCAATGAAGATGAAGACACGTGTGTACATGTTCATTATCCGCGTTTTTAGCTTCAGAGAATTCGAACTGGTATGCTAGTAGACTTGCAAATGTTCTATTCTTACAAATATATCATCAAATACTTTCCAAAGACATTTTCGAGTTAATTTGATAATCACTCTCCTCTTTCCCCGAAAAAGCAGTTGCCAGGTGGAAATTAGTTAATTATGCAGCCAGTAGAGCAAATAAAACGATGTTGATGAGGATGATTATGGTTAAGCAAACAATAGCGTGACGTAATTTGGCAATAGTGAGCTAGCAAGGAAAAATGTCAAAGTCATGCAGAAAGTCCAAATATTAACAAAACTAGCGTTGACTATTTCGTTTCACGTGTGTAGGTGTGTTTGTGACAAATTAAATTAATCTGTGCATTTTATCATCAAAGCCAAAAGAGCATGGAGCTGTAAGTAATTTGCATGCCGAGAGGAATCCATGAAGACAGAGAAAAAGAGAGAGAACGAGCCATTAGTGAATTTGCAATAGAGTAATAAATTGGACCTGCTGTTGCAACTTGCATGGGTTCCATCCCATGCTGTTTATCACTGGGAGTGAATTGCGAATAGCAGAGAAATGGGAAAAAACAAGACTTTTTGATGGTGTAATTATTCACCATATTAAGCACAACTGTAATTTCGCAATCGTTATATATGTTTCAGTGATTATGCATATTTATCTTACATTTTTTGCGGTTTGTGTTTGACTGAATATATCTGTCTGCACTCTGGCAGGTTTGTGACCATTTTGCAAAAATATTATTGATGTGGTTTGGTAGGAGTGGAAGCTGAAAAGTAATTTGAAAAATGAAGACCTTAGATTTCCGGGATATGTACCCCGTCCGATCCAGGTTTGTCAAGATAATTAAAAATGAAGTCAACTTACACCAACCGTTGGTAAACTATGTATATTATGCAGGTTTGAAGTGGATTCCCGTTGCGATAAATGCTTCACACTATGCATGTAACACATACTAAAGCATGGAAGGAAAGGGTTGTAATTATAGATTCTACGTTGTATTTCATCCGCATTCCAGTTACCTACGCAATGGTTACCCTGACTTGAGCCTTTTTGGTTTTATAGATGATTCACTTAATACGCTTGCCATGAACAAAATGAACAAAAACCCGAGTACATTTAAACAAGCGGTTATAAAACGGAATTCAGTTCAAAACTACGGTTGCCCTTAAATTTCACATTGACGAGGTCCGTTTGACAATGCCAAGTAAAAATCGTTCGTCATAGTTTTTGCGAGTTTTTGATCTTGAGTTTGAAGTTATTCAATGCATTTGAATTAACTTTTTTTCAGGCTTACTATAAATACGTGTTATGAAACCGTAGAAAATTGAAAAGAATGACTTGTTACGATTTTCTATTTTGATATGTCGCAGAATTGGAAAGGCAGTCGCCACAATATTGACAACATCTTTCACACGTTTTTAAGCGTAAGTTAGTGGTGGCGCATTAACGGGAATAGCGAACTAAAATGGATTCAATAAGAAAAGCCAATAAACCTTTTTTCTTGGTTTTGACAAAAAGATGTTAGCATAACTCAAAATCTCAATATTGATTTACAGAGATTGGCAAAAAAATGAAAGAAGAGTAATATGACAGTTAAAACGAATATTCAATCCATCAGTTGGTGAGGTTATTGAACGAAAGCATATATTCCCTTTTTGCTGAATGAAATAAAGCCTTTTGCAGTATTGCAGCTCCTGATCTTTGTTTAAGTAGCTGAAAAAAACGATGTACGGATATGAATGGAAGGGATGAAAAAGGAGAAAATAAATGTAGTCTTATTTTGAACAGGCTCATATCATTGTAAACTTTGCAAGCATTTTTATCCTTGGTTATTTATTTTTAAATTTGTTTCGTGTTTCAGATCGGAGTCAAGTGCGCAGCAATCACTTACCGCACAGATCAAACATCTTGACATGATGTGCGTTACATTGGAACGTCAGATTGACGTCTTAAGCAACGTTGACCACGCACTGCCAGTCACGGGTAAGAATACCAATAATAATATCGGCAGCAAATTAAATTGAAATTTTAAGTACTCTTGAAACGCCATTTTCTTAGCATATTTATGATACCATACCGGCCATGTTTATGCTTGAACGTGGTCATAAAACTTGGTAAAAATATTTAATCCCATAGGCCGCACGAGAGTATGTTTTATACCTACTTTATTGCTTCCTCTGCAGTATATAAAAACGGCACATTTTTGCTACTATTATTTATTTAAAAATAGGTAAAATGCAGTTTTTTCTACAGCTTTTTAAAAAATTTCATCGTGATAAAAAAATAAAATTTTGAATGACTGAGCAGAGTAAGCACAAAAGAGGCGCTACCTATATAGTACCATCCTCTTCTCAAAAATGCATACTTTGTATGATATTATTACATTATATTGCGTTGGCCGAATACCTATTCAATTCAAATCATTAATGTTTTTTAAAGAAAGAGGATATTGTACGGAAATTTAAAGAAATCCGTTTTTTTGTTATGTTTTAACGGGTCAGTTGCTACAAACGATCAAAAAATTTCCATCATCTTCATAAGAAAAGAACCCTTATTTATTTTAAATAAGCATTACTTCGTCTTATAAATTACGTTCTTGTACTCTCAAGCTGCAGGTATGCTCCTGGTAATAAGATGCCGCGAGGCTGAAGGAATAGTAAAATAAAATAATAACAATAACAAAGCTGTTATATTTATTACACTTAAAAATGTAATATTTCACGGCAGACTGGGCTTCTTCTGAGAATCAGACGAGCAAAAGCTCTGAAAGAAAGAAAAACAGTGGAGCAGAAGAAGAAAGCAATAAAAAGTAAATAGCGGACGCATTGCATGAAGACGAGGTGGGTGGGTGTGCAGAGAGGAGCATGGTTGAATCTTACTCTTTGGGTATCATCACCATTACAATCACCGTATCGTCATATCAAGTTTTTTGTATGTACAAATTTTTCTTTGAAATTCGAAAATATGAAAATTTTTGGACCATATTCAAGGGGCGGGGGAAGGTCGTGATACGATATCATAGGGAAAACGTTGAGAGTGTTGGGGTGAATTCTGCAGCTTGAAGTGCGATGAAATATCGGTGAAATGCATCAAAAAGCTTCAAAACGAGGGAAAAAAGCCGTTTCCTCGTATCTCTGATGAAGATTGATAGGCATACTATATCTGCAGTACAGTTTTCAAATCTGTTGAACGGAATGAGAGAGACCTTGACCGTCGTCCGTTCGTTTCTCCGTACTTGGGAGTAGGCTAAACTGAGGGTATGCAGGAAAAAAACTTTATTTATTGATGGTTATCATCATTAGCAGAAAGTTGCAGAATGCAAACAGTACTGTTGGAATCATCAAAGAGGTAACTTTTCTTTTTTAAAAAATGCCAGAAACTGTTCAGTGATGCAGAGAATGCAGGTTTGCTCATTTGCAGTCAGTCTCAGTCAGCTAGCATCAAGTTAGTCAAGTCATGCTAATATGTGAGCAAGCGTTTTGTTGTTTGGGTGAAGGAGAAGTTGGTAGTGTCCAAAAATAAAACGTTGATTTCAAAAAGTGATACGAGATTATGATGATGATGTAAAGATAAAATTATAAAAATGTATTATAGAGTCAGTAAGGATATTCCATTATCTGTCTACTGTTATGCTTCGCTTGATAAAAGACGGCGGAAAGTTGGTATATCATTCCGTCTCTCGATGATGGGATTCACAGGTAGGTTTACACTCGCAGAACAGAGAAACAAGGGATTTACTTGAAAGGTATGGTATTATATTGTAAATGCACTACTGGTAGTGTTTTTTTCACAAGTCGATCTTAATCTTGTACAGTATGTTGTAAGGAAGCAATATTATAACTTAAAAAGGATAAGAAAGGGAATACTGTACACAGAATTTGTTGTTGTCCTTTGCAAAACATGTATGAAATACTGCACTAAAGCGAACGGACGTTTCTCTTAAAATACAAGCGCAGAAAACAGATTTTCTCCTTGAGATGGTGATGTTGAAGCTGCTGCTGAATTGGAAACAGCGATTCGTTTTCGAGACTGTCAGTTCAGATTATATGGTCTAGTTTTATGTTGATCAACATTAGAGTAAAGTAGTTTATACTGACAAACTTGCTATCCCTGCTACTTACACTTACACCTTACACGTCGCACATTTGTCGAGCTTGTACAAAAGTATTGAAATGAGAGAGGAAGGCATGACATGCCTAAATATTTAAACAGTTCTAAACTAATAACATACAACAGTAATGAACAAATAGACAAATTAATAGATCATTAGAGAGAAAGACTTCCTTTGTTCTTCCTTTGATGTACTTAAAAGTATCCAAAAAAGTTTAAGTGCAGAGACAGTAAGGCGCTTTGTGCAAACACAAAGTCGCAAATTGCTAGGTCAAAACAAAAAATGTTACAGTGCATACTATGCAGCAATGTAAGTGGCCGTATTGATTTTTCCTCCGTATGGGAAAAATTCTTTTTGTGATATGCTAATGCTTCATGCCTTATAGTCCTTGAAATGTTTGTCACTTTTCAGTTTTGCATTTCAAACGTACGTGAATAATTTTGGCCTTTTATCAGCTAAAATGCATGATGTCAAAGAAAGGAAGGAATTCGGGGCAACATATTGCACCCATCAACTGATGCAAAAGTAGATAGTTTGTAGGATCGATGACTTATTGGTAATTCAACTTTTACAAAACATTTTTTATTCATGTCAGATACACTGTCAGACGCAGGCCTGTAGATTGCTTAACAACAGCACCCATGCATTTCTTCGATTTTCATTTTCTCTTTTGTTGTGTCAAAAAACGGATGAGCTTGCAGACAACACGGATGCAGATGTGGCAACGCCGCCTTTGTCCAAAATGTAATTTCGTACTTTTCAATGATTTCGCTTTCCCCACTGGATTTTTACGATTTCGTGTGAAGTCCGTATATATCAAAATAATATTTTAACATCATCACTTGTTATATTCATATGCAAAAACCGCTACATTTTTTTCGACAAGACGCCCAGACATCGATAATCCATTAACTTTTTAAAATGAACGTTAGCTCTCGCAGCGTGTTGCTCTTCATCATGCCAAGATAATTTGTTAAGTTCGACTTTGTTGGCCTTTCTCATCGAATACCACTACAACTTTTGGCATTCATTTGGACTCTACTAGAAAAGAGTCCCGTACATAAATTATGCATTAGGTAGTAAAATATTACCTACTTATATTTATACCGAAATCTTAGAAATAAACTTTTGGGATGAATCATTGAAGTATTCTCTTGAAGAATGAAATACATTACGTATGTATCTATGTATTTAGATTGAATAATAGCTTCATTCCACCGTTGAATCATAGGTGTTCAACTTTATTAGAGCACTAGTATTGTGCCTTTTCATCTGCACAGTTACAACTTTCTCATCATCACGTCAACCATCTAAGATACGAAAAATTGAATTACTCAATAAAATTATTTTAACTACACATTCCCTTAGATTTAGACATCTTTTGTCCTGCTCCTCGAAACAAATTCTATTGAATATCAACGAAATATTCACAATTTCAGTATAGAAGACGACTATAGAATACATAACACTTCTATTATTTTGACAGTTTCTCTATTTGCGCTTTTTTCGTACGTGAGAGAAGTGATTTGCCGTTTTAATGTCTTCTTCTATGAGTACGGACGGATCTTACATTGGATAGAATTTTGCAATTATTTCGTCAGTCCTGAGTTTTCGTCATCCTCATTTATTATTTCTTCTCGAATTGATAGTTCGCGATTGGTGTATTTGTTGAATGTTGTATCATCTCTACTGCTACTACCAAACTCTAGAAGATATCAGTGCATAATACAGTATCCCTCACCAATGCTATCGCAATAAAACCAATAATTTTCATCATCATCTTTTTATCGTGAGAACTTTTGTTTCAGCTCAAATCCCAAAATCACTCATTTTTTCACAGATATGTATGCATCATGAGACATAAAAAAAACAAGAAAGGAAGTGCACATCAACGCTGCAAAAAATGTCATTTCTCATGTTTTCCTTGAATTTTTTTTCATCATGATGATAATGGTGATTATCATTATTGGTGTTTGAAGCAGTAGCTAGACTATGTAACGGTTACTGTATCAATTTGTGCAACAATAGAATTGATAGTAGAACAAGTAAATCACATATGCACATAAGTCAAGGAACGGTAGATAGTTGGATGGTAAAACAAAGTGTGAAAATGCGTGTTACAAATTGCAAACTGAGATTTTTTCATCTCAAGAGAAGAATTTCAAACTGCTTTGATTAAACCATCTATCTTATGTGCCTACTTCGCTGAGCTATGCTGAATTGAAACAAAGATATTATGCTGAGGAAGGAGAGATTTTGAATGCTCATCTGTCACTGTTACGAAGACAATCTCTCTGTTACTTGTTTTGTCATTTAGATTTTGCTCTGGTTTTTCTTGCATCCTTTTTTATAGAAAAATACGACAAGGGACAAAAAAAGTCACAGTATGCAATAGACTTTTTCCTTTTGAGTCTGTTGTTAGTTATTATAGTGCTCTTAAAGATTGGTTGTTGGTTGCGTGCAGTTGTTTATGAGTGCATGATTGAACTACAACAAGAGCCACACAGCCTGTAGTCGAGTTGCTAGTATCAACTTAATAGTCAAATCCCTACTTTATTGTTTTCATGTACATTGTTCCTATTTAAAAGGAACAATGGCAGAAATAAGCTCCATTTTATAGTAGGAGAATAGTGGAGCGTTTTCCTGGGGATGAGCGACTGCGACTAGTTTTGTTCTACAGAGTCAGTGAGCCAGTTAGGTAGGTGGAAACGGGAATGATAATATGGTGAAGGTCCTAAATGTTCTTTGATTTTTTATTTCAAACAACAGACGCACTAGTTTTTGTGTCATTGTTTGGAAGAACATTGGCTTCAATGTGTAAAATCTAGTTGATTCTGTTAGTAGTATCATGCGAGTGATGAGCAACAGGTATTGTTGGAACTTTGAATGTTAAATGGGCTACTAATTTAGTTTAAGAACTAATAAAGAAAATGTCATCAATTTATTTGCATTTCATGAGTACCAATAAATAGTTTGTTTTGTTACATTTTTCAGTTCAGTGGTTGTTTTTCACAATTTTGCTAGAGTTTCGCATGAATCACACTTGTGATGGTTTCAGTAGTGCTTAACGTGAGTGTTTGGTTGCAGTAGCAGTTTTAAGTTCAAGAAACGGTGTTTGATCCGTTGATCTTCATTCTAGGGCAAGAAAATGTGGAGAAGAGTAATGTAATTTGTTTATTTGTTACCATGAAACTTATTAGTCTTCGATAAATGAAATTTACCGAATGCAGGATGATTGTTTCGCGATCTCGTTGCTTTGCTTTTGTAATATGAAAACAAAAGATGTAACATTGGAGCAGAGCAACAGGTGAATTATCATCGTCATCCGACCAAAAGGATCAGTGATTGATGTAGTGAATTGTTCAATACACAATGGTAATGATAGGGGCAATTACTAATAAACCGCAATTAACTATATTTGGAATTAGATAGTAGAAGGCAAATAGTGAATCTCTTTTGTAATCCCATTAAGTATTAAATAAGCCTTGAAATGGAAGAAAAACTGTCTCAAGTAAGTGCGTATGTGAAGCTGTAATTAATACTCTGCAAATGTATGATGCGTTGTTGTTCATCTTGTGGTTTTGCGCTTGGTCTAATTCTGCTTGAAATTTCGTATTGGCCGGATAACAATGAAAATTAGGGTAGAACGAAACTGAACGGGAAGAAAATTTAAGCAGTGTTAAGTATGATTGCCAACAATGAATGATTAAACTCAAATCGTTTAATTGCTCATAATCATGAGCATTCCTGTTTCGGCGGCGGGTAGCGATGATGATTGCTTTTATGGGATTTGGGCGGTCCATGCCATTAACGGAACAAAATACTAACAACAATTTAATTAAACGCTTCTATAAAATAGAACAAAACTCCTACTTTAACTAATGGCGAGACACAATATGTTTAGGTTCTCCTAAGAACAACTTTATGATTATAATTAAATTGTGTGGTAGTAATGATGATAGATGACGGTGCGATTTTATGATGAGTGCAGTGTAGTGGTGTGTGTTTTGTGGTTTTGTATTATTTGTTCGAGCATCTGTACTACCTAATGTAATTTTATATCTATCGGGAAGTATCATCTAAAGGTTTCGAAGAAGATGGAGGTGATGCTCAGTGAACGATCATTGGTATGAATATGTAATATTAAATTATTAGGTTGCAATAATAACAAGAATAATAAAACGCAGCAGTAAAAAGAATTCTCTTCATCATCTCTCTATTATTTCTTTCCTCGTCCCTATATAGCTCTGTAGAATTTTAGTTTCTGTGTAGAGCACAGACTGTAGGTGCTTCTTTCTGTTTTATATTTTGCCAAAGTTTGTGGTCATGTTGATACTGAGACTGAGTGACAGGCGGACTCTTTGTAGGATGGTTTAAATATATGCAATAATAAAATAAAATCATGCCAGACTCAGCAATCATTTCCACTTGGATGCTGCATTGTCTACTCTTATGAAAAAGTACTTAATGAATGACGCAATAACTATATATTACAACGTTGCCGAGTTTTTCATAAACTTGTAATTCGATCTCTTTTTTGATAAATAAATTGTGTACTTTGTGTTTTGATGATGTTTCAAAAAGGCAATGTTTCGATTTTGAATCAAAATGGAGCGAGACGGGACTTGAAACGGATTTACATAGGCTTCCAAAATAGATTTGAATACTCGTGAATTTTTGGGAGTAAGAAATCAATTACAGGACTACGTGTGGGTTGAAACATGCAGACTGAAAGATTTCATAGGATTATCATTATTACCGTATTCCAGTAATTTATGGTAGAAAGTCTACAGAAGGCAGTGGGTAGTAAGTAGTACTACAGTCCGTCTCTCATTTATTCCACAAACAAGTGTTTCTTGTTTGAATGTTGGATCTTGGTTGAATCTGGAATACGTATGTAATCGCATTTTCTTCAATCACAATAAATTGGTTCCAGGAACTTAGAGTCTCAGTATAAAATAAGCCCGTTTGGGAACGGAGAGGACATTAATGTTGTCCTAAAAAGCTTTTGATCATTGGAAGCTCTCAGACATGGAAATTCTTACGGACTACGGGAGCTGTACTCCTAGAGATGTTAGGTCGATCATCATGGATGACCATGTCGGTTTCATATCGCCCCTGAAATGGCTGAAATTCGGCAATCCTGAAAACAGAAATTTGTTGGGAATCGGTTGTGTTACTCTTCAGAGATTTCGGAATGGATTTTAGCCGAAAAGATGGTAAATTCTAGGGATTTTTACTTTGACCAGGGATTTTGCGTTGGGGAAGGGTTCCACAGGGATTTTGCTTTGGAGAAGGGTTCCACAGGGATTTTTCAGATTGACGAGGTACTGGCAAATTTTGTGCTCTCGGGCTGTTTGTAAGAATTCCCTAGTTCGGAAGCTATCAGCAAGTCATTAACTCAATTACACAACTATGATCATTTGCGAAAAACTAACTGTTTATGACTAATTTTAATTTATCTTAATTTTATTTATTGACATTGTGAAGAAAAAATATCCAATATGAATGTTGTAATATATATTAAGTGTAGGGAAAAACATTATTTAAACATATCTGGTAAAAAATCCTTAATATTTACAGGGCACATGTTTAGAAAAATAACAATCCTTACAAGCATGTTTTCTTTCTTTAAGAAAGAAAAACCTTTGAACATACATTGCATTTCAGTTGACTTCGTCATTGCATTTTTTGGCAAATATGCATACCTAAACATTCAAATAGATACCTGAAAGATGAAAGGCACGTGTAGTTAGGTATACAGATGCAAATATAAGATGTTGCTCCGAAGTTCTGAAAATCGTCTGATTCACTCACATCATAAATTTCTAATACAATTTGTAGATACAAATGCACCTACAAACATCCTTATGTGATAAAGTGACTGAAGTGAAGATTCTCTCAAGTGAAGCTTACAATATTCAAACTTTCGACTTGCTTTCTACCACGAATAGCACACTACAAAGCACTCAGAAATGTCACCTTTCGTTCAATTTATCTCCCTGATTCCCATCTCTGCCACTACAACATTGTTTTTCTTTGCTTGACGTAGATGTAGGTAGGTAAATTTATATTTTTGGAAAACGAAGGAAACAACATTTCCCGATTATCACTAAATGTGATAGTTATCATGGCTGGCTTGGGAAGTAGAAAATACCCCTGCTTCATTGCACATCATGCAATGTTACAAGATGTAGACCGTATACAGGTTTCTTCTTAGAAATGCGAAGTAATGAGAGTAATGTGTAAAAATTTAATACTTATCGTTCTTGTATTTGTTTTTGAACTTCACGGTTGCTATAAAAGATATGGAAAATGATATATTATTATTAGTTATTATAATTATTTTTACGTCCCTTTGATGTTTGATGATAATCTGTGAGAGATGCTTTGGAGAAATTTTTATTAACTGGAACATAGTTTTGCTTTCCCATCATACTTATAATGAAATGTCACATGCAATTGTTATTCTGCCAAGGAAATAATGCTGAGAAATGGGTAGTGGTCAAAGGTAACATGCCGTGAAGACAAGATCGTGTCATTCTTTTGCATAGTGATAGTTTCTTCTTGTAGCCCCCAACGAAGATTTTTTTTTGTATGGTTAAGACTCTTAATTTGTGAGCAGAAATATGTAATAATTTCATGGAGAAATCAATATTACATACAGGGGGTTAGTCTAAACCTTGTACAACCCTTTTCCTTTCCCAGAGGTCATTTTCCCTTTTCCCAGATATTTTACTAAATCTTTTATACGCTGTAATATAATTGAAAATAATGTTTTCCATTACAGAAGTCATGTGAGTACTATTTAAATTTTTTGATGAAAGGATACCTATACCGTTACATCGGCTGATCTATATTTTATCAGGAATTAGTCATTGGGTAATTTCTGATAGGACTAGGTTTACGCTACGCGTTTCTGTGAGTTACAAAAGGTACGTAGTCCTCAAAGACGGCTTCACTGAACTTCATCTTTGGGTATCGGCTTTCCGATTGGAGGAGTTTTGTAGGCTCTCCCGATACACCTTAAGTAGGCAAATAAAGAGATAAATTACCGACTAGTAGGTATTGGAAAATTAAATTCATCAGAGAGACCTGAAAGAGAATACTTTCAGAAGGAGTTCACCTTCACACAAGATACTTAGAGAAACAAACGACTTCCGTCCGAAGCGTCTCGAACAGACCTCACCAGCTCATGTTACTTTCCTAGTGAATGCCATACTTTCATTACTGTGCAACAGCATAAGTTTATGAGCGTGTGGGTAGTTCTAGTTTAACTGGTTCGAAATGAATCTCTACATAGTCCGCCAGGCAACTATAAAAGGCAAAAAGAGATAACAAAAGGAAATTTTATTCTATGCAGCTCTACAGTGTATACCTAAATGACAAAAATTAAACTAAAAAATGCTTTTAAAATCCATGTCAGACTCGATTATGAAACGAACAGCAAGTTTTTTGTCATGTTGTATGTGTACGCGTGTTCAACGGTAACTGACAGCTCTGGGAAAAGCGCCGTCCGGGATTAAGTTTATTACATAACATAATATTGTGCTTACTGGTATCTTGTATAATAATCTGTAACAAGTATATAATAGGAAATTAGATTCTTTGCAACAATAATCCCTCAATGTTTGTAATTTGGATTTCTTCTCAGGTTTTAAGATTTTGATTTTTGAACAATATTGTAGTGATTTGGTGTCCCATAAAATGTATGTATTTCAATTTAGGAGTGCATGATAAAAAAGTCACATTCTATTTTCGTTGCTACATGTGTGCATAGATTGCAATTTCCGCTTGATGGAAGCTGTCGAATACTTTCTAAGAAAGTCGTATCAGGACAGGACGTTGTTTCTTGACAATCAAAACATATATTGTGTGCTGTTTTCATGGTCACAATAAATAAGTAGGTAATTTTGATGGCCAATGATGCAACTGTAAGGAAGGATGTCAACTGTACACTCACAAATCACAAAGCGTTCATTATAAATCCTTTCAATGATTCCTGCCTTTTCTTGAGAAATAATCCTCATGAATGCATAAACATTGGAACAAAAAGTATCAGACTGCTTTTCATCCATGCAAATAAATTTACATCATAAGACTGTCAGTCAGTCGAACTGTGCTTCTTTACATAATTGGCTCTACCTTTATCTTTACCATCAAAAAAATTGCAAGAGTAAGTAAAAATGTTTTTCACAATTATCCTTACTTCGCATTTTCACCATTTTATGTTTTATTTTGATTCATCCCTCAATAAGCTTTATTGTGCTGGAAAACTTAATATGATGTTTAGAAAACTATCCGTGTAATTCAATTTGCTCTGTGGACATAACAAATACAAAGCCCAAAATAGTGTGAACATTAAACACAATATAAAAACTACCTTAATTTTTTACATGCTCAATGATTGACTGCTCTGACCTCTGACTTTTTCTCAATTTTTTTGTCTTCTTGAGCTCAAATTTTACCTAAAATATTTGTAGTATTAAAAATGACTAATTAAGTTATTAGTTTTTTTACTTTTATTTATTGATTTATGAGAAAACTTCGATTACTTTTGATGCATCCATTTAAACCGCTATAGTATTAGTGTTATTTGAAAAAAATACGTTATACTCATCATGCATATTTTTTCCAGTGTTAAGTGTGTGAAATAGGAGGAAAAAATTTAAGAATGCCTCAATGCCTGTTTGTATTTTGAATGATATTATAAATTACACAAATATTGGTAAATGTTTGGTTCACAGTCTAAAGAATTGCGTCTTGTAAAGACAAGTAATGTCAAGCTGTGCCATTTGTGTTTCCCAATCTGCCTTTGTATGCTTTGTTTAGTAAACTTTGAAGAATAAAATATTCCATGATTTGTAGGGAAATAAGTGATGCAATATTGAGTGTTATGCAAATTTATGAAAAAAGATTGCTGGTCTCTCGCAATGTTTGCCATTGATGTGACATATGTATTACGGATCATGGCGTACGTTACGTGAGCTTAATTGTGATTACAATGTAATGTTGTGGCAATTTAATATTGAATGAGGACGCTAACCACAGAAAACGGTAACCTTGGTAAAAGTATATTTCATCGGGTAAAAATTGTGAAATACCCGAACATTATGTAAACACACGGCTTTTCCTTCACTGCCATTTTTAAATCTTCAATCTATTTGTAAGTTTTTACGTCAAGTTGCCTGTCACTGTCACCCTTACACTTGTCACGCACAGGTCCAGAGAGACAAAGAAATTCCCAGCATAGTGAACTGTTATTTCTTTCCCTTAAAACCTCATTCCCAAACAATCATAATGCGTTACGATTGATTACGACTTTAAATGCATGTTTTTGTAATGATGGAAACATTGTTGATTCTGTAATCCTCCAATCAAAATTTTATATTGGTTTATAATACCTAGACAATGTAAAAATATTACAGCGGTAATATTACCATGGTCTAATTAGCGTACCAACAAAAAATAATGGTCACAACTATGACATTTTTGTTACATTCATGGTTACATATATAATTACCAATAAATCGTCCATTGCCAATCTTGATAATCACAAGTAAATATTTTAAAGCAAATATATTAACAACTGTATGAAATTTTACATGAACAGTCAATGAAACATCGAACTAATCGTAAATAAAAGACTTTAAAAAACTATGTTCAACGAAATAAGCAAGACGGCTTTTGTATCCCTTGCACTTGTGCGGTTATCGTTTAATACATATTATGGACACTGTCATTTTCGTTAGAAAAGCGAAGAAGTCGAGGCAGTTGAAGGAGTGAATGATTGTATTTAAACCTGTGGCAATGATTAGGCTTGGTCACTTGGTAATGTTTTTGTGTAAGTGCAAATATACTTACAATCTTACAAAGTTTGACATATGTGTGCCAATGTAAACATGAATTGTTTGAGTCCATTTACCCTCGTCGTTTGTATTGAAGTCTTTTTGTAATGATTTTTATAAATTGTGTAATGATAGATCCAGTGTATGTTTTAAAGGAGTATGTCAGGCCACAACCGCACGAATAAATTTCTTTGTTAATCTTCAGAATGGTCACTGTTTCACTGTTTCAAGTAGTGCCCTACTACTAAAATGTACCAATATAATCGTAAGAACTCACATTATGAAAAATCCATTAAGGATTTTATGAAAACACAAAAAAAACGGCATATGTGCAAAATAAATGTTTAAAATCATCGCTATAATGGGAACTACCACATTGATTGTAAAATATTTGTTGTGATTTCACCAAAGAACCATCAGTAATATCTAGTCTCCCGCAAGCACCTGCATAATACCTTGTATATAGCCTATGAATAGTCTTCACAACATTTCATGAATGTCCATTTCAGTGACCTTCCCATGAGAGGACCATGATCAAGTGTTTGCTTTGCCAACGTATTTACGAGTGTATTTAATCCACTTAAATCTCCTCGCAGAGTAACAGCTATAGCTTAACCTTCATTTTTACTCAAATTGAACAAACATACATAAATACAAACAATAAATAATGTCAAGTGTAACAGCCTATCCAGACATCACAAATGAAACTTGAAATCTCTTAAATCAGATATTGTTTTCTACGTCTTTATGTTATTGAACATGGGTTTAGCAGGGCATGGAAATTCTTAAAAATGCGTCTGGATCAGGGATTCAATCTTTCCCTGACGATCCGGAAAATGCCTGATAACAGCAACTGATGCTCAAAGAATGTAATACTTAACGGCAGAAAAAACATGATTTTTAAGATACGAAGTTGTCCATTATGCGAAAGATTCTGCACGATACTGGAAGAAATTTAGTTGGTTTTTTATGTTTTCGATTTTCTAAAGTGGATGCGTAGGTGTACACGACAGACAAATTTTTAAAATGATAGCATTTGTAAAATTGAGTCATTGGTTGACATAAACACACCTTGGCCAGTTGGTGTTCACTCGAGCGTCTTGTCTCGTACTGGAAATGCCATTAGCGGTAGAGCTTTTATTGTAACTTGCAACTCTGTAAGTAGATTAAAATCATACATCATTCAATTAGGATAGCACCGTTCTTAAAAATATCCTTGTCATTAGTAGTACTTAATATACTGGATACGTATTTACTTCAAGGGAAATTCAATAATAAGCAGTATAAAATGATATGATGTGTAACAGATCTTAGGGTGTGCGCGAACACTATTTCATAATAGTAAGATAAGAAACATTCATTGCCCTTTTACAACGATGAACTGTTCCAAGTTTCTGCAAATAAGTGATATTACATTTCCTTGAATAAACCTCAAATTGGTCTAAATTATAAATTACTGGAATGAAAACTGGCTTCGCTTGTGCGCTACGTTGGCCGCGTACTCTACATTTTTTTCTGTTATTTTTAGAAAATATTTACTCGGGAGAACCTGATTCTCTGGATGGTACTAGCAGCGAGATCATGCCTCATGACGACAATGATGACGATGATGAGGATGACATTGATCTCGGAAGTAGGCGACATTTAAGTGATGGCAGCACTGGGAACGGTGGCGGGATTCACTCCAATAATAATAACAACAATCACCATATGAATTCCTCTAACAATCAGCATCATCGGACCAGTGGATTTGGCGGGGGAGGTGGTGCTGGATTTCAACTTCAAATCAACGGACGAAGCCCACTAGATGCGCTTGCTATGCTACATTTGGAGAGATGTGCTCATCGAGAGACAAGAAAGGAACTGAATCAGCTCAGGAAAAAATATGAGCTTCTTAGGGACGAGTTTGATTCGGGCGAAGGCCTCAGCCAAAGCACGAGCCTCCTTTTTTCACGACTCAATGGAGATGTAAGTCACACAAATTAATTGTAATAATAATGATATTAGACATACTAATGATGGGAAAGTTGCTGCTTTATAGTAATTTGACATTGTAGGATTTCCGCATTATCTACAATAGTCAATTAGTTATAACAACCTATTCATTGCATGTACGAAAATCATCAAAAGCTTCAAGCATGTGCGTGTAATGGGATAATAAGAAGAAAAGTATGCCTTTTCCTGCACATTTTCCTTGAAAATATTCAACGCTTCATTACACAGCAAGAAAGACAAATTCTTTGAAGGAGAGAAAGCAGGATGGCTTTTATGAATTCAAAAAGTACAAAAGAAAGTGCTTCGCTCAGTAAAATGCTTTTTTGAGCAAGTGATTATAATAAAAGGAAAGATATGAGAATGCGAGGTGATGTGTTTCGCTTTGAATGCACTCGCTAGCATAGGTGAGCTGATGGTGAGAAAGAATGCAAAAACGGGAAGTCGCGTTGATGACGACAACAACCGCTCCTCTCGGAGAACTAGATAGTCAGAAAGTGAAAAGCAACAGGAGGACCACTGGCTTAACTTGGTATGCATTATACAGGCATATTAGGTAACAAAGAACGAGCACTGCGTGTAACATTTCATTTGCTGACTTGATCTGAGAAATCCACCTCTTTATGTCACAGCATGACACTCCTTACCATAAACATGTCTCGTCATTCGATCAAAGAGAGATAAAGAAGAAACGAGCTACATGCTCACTGTGACTGAATCAAGGCTGAATCTAAAGAGACGATAAAAATAATATCATTCTTGATCTCCGCTTTCACTACTGAACACTTCATGTAGAGAAGTAAAAATGGAGAAGTGGAAATAATATTGTATAAAAATTTGTTAGAATAATAATATTAGTTTATTCCGAATTTAGAATACTAGCCTTTCAATGATTTGTACAACTGTACAAGTGCCGTTACCATTCCTGGTGAACAAGACTGTCTGCAGTTTAACATGCATCATTCATCAAAAACCTAGAATTCTCAGCAGAACTTTGAGTATGTTTAAAGGAAAATCTGTAGTTTTCTTTCTTCAAACAAAATAATAATTTTAAAATATCGTTTTGAATGTATGGCAATGGGTACACATACATATTCAATTTTTGCTTAACGTTTACTGGAAATCCATCTAAATTCTTGTAGACCACGGAACCGGTGGTCTTACAAGTTAAGAATCTGCTATTTTTTCAGGGATTTTGTAGTCCCGGGAAGGGTGGCATAGGCGATTTACTTATTTTGTATATTTATTGATGCTGTAAAATATTTTGGCAATCAGTCATCAGCGATTGAAGTGTCAGGATCTAAGGACAATTAGCACAAATTTCCAAATGAGCGAGTACCATACGAGTTCAAATTAACTTTTAGATAAACGAAAGCATCCAAGCCACAGGTAAATATTATTTCAATGTAAAAGATGTGATAGCTAGAAATTGCGTCACAAAAGGTTCACGGTTAACTCATGGTTACTAGAATTGAAATAAGGTTCTCGATTACTTTTTTAAAACTTGCTGTGTTCATGATATGTCAATGTGATGATTTTTTACATTATGGACTTCTCTGTTGATACACGTGTCTTATACATTTCCTTTTAAAAACAAATATACTTGATAAAATCATTTCTAATTGATATGTGATTTGGGTGAGTGATAAATTAGAGCGACATGGATGTCAGCGCATTAAAGTAGTTGTACACTGAAACAGAAAATGTTTGCTCAGTATGAATAAGTTTCGTTGAATCATGCTGGCACCACACTTTTTAACAGCATTAATTTAATGTAATCTACTTATAGCATATTACGAAAGAGTTAGAAAAGACCGTCGACCCTATTCGGTAAATTCGTGTTGTAAGTTGTAATTGCGGGCAGCTGGCTTAGCAGTATGATGTTGATGAATAAATGGAATACGGAATGATTAAAACCACGTTCAAGCATTGCACAATGCTCCAGGCCAGGGCTAAAATGTATGCAAAACAAAATATTTGTACTGCTACACGTCTTACTGTTCTATCTAGTAGACTGTTCTAGGTCTTCTAGACTACAAAGTGATTTTTGCATGAAAAACTAATCATCTGAGGCCAAACTTCTGTGAACTGCTGTTAATAATTCCATGCATTTATAGTTGGAATGAATTTTTGTCTTTTATCTATTGTGCGTGTAGCGGAAGTAATAGGTATAATGTATCGCTGTATTACACGTACATGAATATAGACTCTCAGAGCGGATATTATGGCTGAATAACAAGTAGTTATTATAATGCAAATAAATAGTTATAATGACATAATAAGTGCAAGTAGTCAAACTTTTACATCATTAAAAACCCTTGGATTTAACATTTATTTTACACTTTTTTTTATGGTGGAAAGGGGTATATATAGTATCTGCTTTTTATAAATGTTCTTTTCTAGTTATCTCCACTCCACTTGCTTTGATATTTTGTTCCTACTGCTACTGCAACAATGACAACGATGATAAACAAGACTCTGGTAATGGAGCGTGACATACTAATCAATGATGATTACGTGTGCTGCTGTTGACTGCTGTGAAGAAAAATGCTTTATGCATGTATGTTGTGACTGTGAGTACATTGTCATTTAAATATTCCTGTACAATATTTATACAGATATACCTGCAACTTTTCCTTTTTCTTACTTATTCTTCAATTTCAAGCTTCAGCATATCCAGCATCATCAGTATCCCTAATCATTACGTGCACTGATTGCTCGTAGAAATCAGGAGTTTTCTTAATGGCAACTGTCAGATTCACAAAATTGTTGAAAGATGTGAAGAACTGTGAAGATTCAAGAAGAGGAAAAAGTTTTTTTTCCTGTATTCCATCTTCTGAAACGTAGTTTGCAAACGAATGACTTGAATCCAATTACCAATTTTTTTGCATGATTTACCAAATATTCATCAGGAACACAAAAATGCAGAATAAATTAATGATTTCTTATAAATTTTCAATGAGTTTACTAATACTTCTGTTCTTCGTAATCATCATGATAATCAAGACGTTTAGTAGTGCTAATATGAATTTATCAACTGTATCTTGTCGCAGTTAATGGGGCTGAGAGTTAGAGACGAAAAGGAAATTTGAAGTCGTAAATATTTATGAATCTTGTTTGAGAAATATTTGTACCGGTGTATTTATCTTCAAATGAAGTGACAATGTCAGTAGTAAGTAAAAACTTAACACAGATTTATGTAAAAATCAACACAAACTTGTTTAACCTGCATAGTAAAAAGTAATTAAATGAAGCCTAACGCATATTAAATTTAAGTTACAAACATTAACTAGGATTAGATACCCTATTAGTTTCATTATTGGTCCGAAGCAGTAGTTTGTAATGAAACTTAAGAATTTGGAAGTAAAATATTTTCCAGGGGAACCAGTTTACTACACTACATAACCCTTTTCAGAGTTGATATACAGTTGAAAATTAAATACTTATTTAACACGCTAGTTAAAACGAGAAACAAGATATCCTACGATGACGTGCAATTACTGGCACACTTTCCATTAGTCGCGTGGAAACGCATACAATAATTGCTTTATCATTTATCAGGTTTTAAATGAAATCAAGTTAATGTGTTAAAGTATTGTAAAAATGCATTCAAACATATTATGTTGCTTTTGTTAAACCGCGTCTGGTTACAGTAAATATCCTTATTCGTTCGAATGAATATCCTAATTCGTTAAAAAACAGTGTTCGCTCCTCCTTGTTTTGCGTTCACATTTCCATTATGTAAGATCGTTTATAGCTGTCAAGAGCAGCTCCTCATGTCTCATCTCACATCTCACCTGCCCTTTGAAAATATTGTGATAGAAGGAAGATTTCCTTTCCACATTTTACCCACCATTGTATTTACTGCCATACTAACCGTGAAAACGCCTGACTTGACATTTACCCTTATTTTCCTTTTGTTTTTGTCGTGCTCATTTCACCATGAAGCTTGAGGAGGAAGAGATGTTCAGTAATGACTTGAATGGTGGAGATCATGATCCCAGTGCTGGGGAAATGTCGATAGGGACAGACGAGGGTAACGTTCGTTTGGTCGAAGAGGTCAGATTGAAAGACGTCACCATCAGTCAACTGCGTAATCGACTGATTCATTTGGAAAAGGCGAGAATGGACAAAGTTCCGGTGGATGCAGCCAGGGAAATTGCTCGACTTCACGCGGCTCTTGTGAGTAAACTTTTTATACAACCAACAAAAACAACAAAAAAACTAATTTCCTCTCTCTCTATCTTGTTCTCAAACTCTGTATATCCGCTTACCCTTTCTGTAAAAAAACATTCTCTTTAATTTTAATCTTAAAAATAAATATTTCATAAGCCTTGAATTTCACTTGACTGCTAGCAAAAATTGGCTTATTCTTAAAAGAAAATTTGTTTAATATATAAAAAATATGAAAACTAAAATAAAACATTATTTTCTACTTGATCTTGTCTCGATTAATTGTAGTCTATGTGCCTATAATTATTTATAAGAGAATAGGATAGTATAGCGGACATCCATAAATAAATTACAATCTACGTTTTTGGATCTTGCGACTTGAAGCATTTGGACTCGACGTGATCGACGACGAAAAGCGAAACCATATACCATGTTTATGTTATCAATAGCCAAAAGCTATGATGAACCACCTACAAATCTTACTCAACATTTTATCTAGATAGCGTATAATTAATCACTTACACACTGCACTGCATGCGTGCATGCAATCTTACGCATCACACAATTAAACTCCCCAAACTCACTGTAGCTCCATTGTTATTCTGCATTGTTGTATTGTTTCTTGTTAGGCAGCTTTAAACAGAAGAATTTATTTTTATTATTTTTCTTTCTATTTATGTAATAGTCTGTAATTATCATTATATTTTATTTGCAACCAAAACAATTGCTTGCAACAAGCAAAAGGTGAGTTGCAGTAAGACAGTTAAATGCAACTTTTCGGCTGTGATTTTCGTCGTCTTCCACCCACTCACACCCATCACCACACCATTCATTGATTTGATACAAATTAAGGAATGCATGCAGCATTTTCACGAAAGTTTTTTTTCTTTGAGTTCAGATTGAATTCTAGAGATGCATATAAATTTCAGCCCACACAGCTGCAATAATGTTGAAATAACTGCAAATATTGATTATGTAGTTCCGTTACACTTGATAATTCTCTAAATGCTGTACGTTTAATGGAAAAAATATGCATATTATGAATAAAAAGTTTAAGGTTAAGCCCCTTTGTTGCACGAACTCAGTGGAATGCACATAAACTATTCATATATTATATAATAGTTGGTATAATTACCGCTTGGAATTTTTATTTGGCATGTAGGTAACTGTTTAAATTGGGTTTAGAATAGTTGTCTGTTACTTGTATCCTTATCATTCATTCTCTATCCTTAACAACATGGCTGATATTGAAAACTGGTGCTATAAATCTGATAATCTGACTCATTAAAAAGCACACGGCAGAATTATTTTCTTCAACATTAAACAACAAAAATGTTTCGATTCTAGTTGTCAACATTCTTTAGAAAAAATACATGGACAAGCTATGCATTTGTTTACCTGACGTCACAACGCAAAAACCAAAGATCTTTATTCTCAGAGAAGTGTTTCGTTAAATATTTCTTCAAATCAGACTAAAATATTCCAATTATATCACACTGGTATAGATTTTTATGAGATAGAGCACGATAAATGGAGCCACCGCCAAGAAAAGCCCATTAAAATTTTTGTTTATTTGTGTTCCTGGTTGGTGGCCTATGCTTACTGGTGTAGATTTCACTCTTTTTAAGTTAGGATATTACAAGATAATATAGAATGCTTTTGTGTATTTGATTTATGTATATTTTTTACTAACGATAAGTCCAAAGTATAGCTGCTTCTGTATTTAAATATTTATTACATATTCCTGTTTTAGTTACGTTGTGTGCGGCAATAAAAATGTCTAAATATATGATGGGTAAATAATGACTGATTTTACACTCTATAAAAAGCAATTATGATATTAGTCGTAGTAATTCAAAACAAACAGTTTTGTTTTTTATGCATAGCTTTTTATGCAGAAATTTAAAAACACCCCATAACGACTGAGTGCTTTGGTAATCTGAGTTGAAAGAGAAGATTTGTGGTTATCGTTGTAGAATTTAATGCAAACAAAAGGTTTGGTTTAGCTACTGACTTGCCGACTGTAACAATAAAAGTAATAATGCATAAAAGAATGGACGCACACGAAAGACTTTTATTATTATTAGTTCACCTATTCATTTCGGATTAATAATGGCCTTTTAATTGGCAGAGTGGAATGCTCTTCTCTCTGAGTATCTTTATCACAATAATATTATCCATTACATATCAGCTCAAGCTCTGTGGAGTCGTTGCCACCTTGCTTTGTGGGTTACCCTATCCATCGTTTCATTCATTAAAAGTTAATGATGATTATAATTAACTGAATTTTATTATTATTGTTTATTTGCGTACGTTTCATGAGTATTCCAGATAAAAGTTGTTTATTTATTTATTTAGTCAGAGTCACGTTATTTTATAATTATTGTTTAAGATTTCAACATAATATGTTATTCAAAACAATATTTCGTGTCTTGTGTTTATAAATGCTTAAATGGACAGATACAAGCTTCTACCTTAGTTACCTACCTTACCTGCAGGCTATACGTAGGTATGAAAGTTTGTCAGATTTATATTTAGGATGTTTCAGTCTTCCTGTAACTTATGATGGAAAATCGTGCGCAAGCACGGGATGTCTACGAGGCAAGAAATCCTAAAAATTAGTCTAGTTCAGTTCAATGAATTGGAAACATACTGTATCGCTCACCACGAAAACTAAGATAGCGAGGCGAAATTTTCCGGTGGAATGAATGTCTTAATAATAAGCCCGTTCATAATGGTATATAGTCTATATTGTAATTAATTATACAACCTGTTGAAATGCTTAACCTGTTAGAAAAGAAAATAAGAGATTTTATTCCATAAGTGAAAAGCAACTGGTAACTCTCGAGTATGACAGGGTTTTTTCATGAAAGCTTTGGTAAATTTGTAAAATGAAACAGATACACGTGGTGCAGCTAATGATAATGATGATTTATGGAGTACAAAAATACGTACGTATATCTCCTTTATAATGAGCAACGTGACTTTAAAATCTTTCATGGACTTTCTCATAACTACCTTTCGTGTTTATTGTAACATGAAGAGTATAAGTTTAATACCAGTGAGCCAGCAGGTTTGTCGCAAAACACATTTTCCAAAGTTGACAACCAGATTTCGTGTCTGGAAACTTCTCATACTGTTATAGCTCGGATGACTGAATGATGATGTTTTGCTGAGAGCATTTGAACTGGAAATGTCCTTCAATTGTGCAAAATTAAACTGCGTGTCTACATGTGTTTCATTATTTTTGCATGTTGTATTATTTCATTTATGCAATGGCAATAGGAGAGTGGGTCAAGTGGGTAATTGGTGTCTACATTTGGATGATACGTATCACAGCGCCTTAAAAGGCAGCGTGAACTTGTTCCGTTATTATGTAAATTTTATTTTTCTCTTACTTCTGCTCACTTATTATATCATTTTCGGTTACATGAACTGTGTAATGTAACTGCGTAAGATGGGATTTATTTGTCGTATTTTTTTGAATAAACGATAATAATAATGATGGATGGCACACTAATGATAAAAATGCAGGGCGTGAAAAGTCTGTGAAAATTCAAACTAATGAAGCATACCGTACAAATTCACATGAGTACCTGTATACCTAACGCTAATTTTACCTGACAAAATCTGTCTAATCGTAAGTTCACAGCATCTAAAAATATGATGAATCTTTCGTTTTCTGCTTGGGAGATTGATTGAAGGGAAGAATCGTGTGTATATCATAATTTTTTGTGCTCGTGTACTTCGAACAACGTGAACATTTGTTTCTGAGTATTCTTCGTGCTAAATATAAAATACCTGGATGCATATCTAGTTTAGTTTGTTAGAGTAGTAAATAGTCATAGTCATAGTGCATTGTTCAAGGTATTGTTTTGTTTAATTAGACGATCATAAGTGAATGAACAAGTCAGCAATTTTAAACTCTTAAGCAAATATACTCATTTGAACTCAAGATGTGGTAAACTTAGAACTGTATTAACTGCAATTGCTATCGTTTATATGATGCAGTTGTGAATTTTTATCTGTATATTTACTTGAAAGTTTGTGCGGATACACTTGAAAGGGAAAAGCAGGACGTGACTGGAATACAAAAGAACATTGTCCCTATTTATTTCTATGTTGTTATATCCTAATTTTATTCATTATTTATAAAAAAGAAATATTTAATCAGCCATTGAAATGAAGTGAGGAGTAAAGACTAATAATATAATGAACAAAAAATTAATACTTAATTTGTAGGTGAGCTACACAGTATATTATGTATCATGTAATGTATACACTAGCTAGATATTTGTTAGATGAGATTTCACATTTGCATATAATTTCACATTTAGATGCCTTGAGATGAGAATGAGCGGAAGGAAGCAAAGCTCTACAGCGTAAAACACATACTAAGATTACGGTTGTGGAAATAAACATGATTCATCACGTGTATCGCCTTCGAACATAAGTTTAAGAAAGAAGGCTATTCCTGTCCTTTTTCCTGCTTTTGTTGCGTGTTGTTTAGGTTTTGGACTTTTCAATCGAATATCTTTTTCTAATCAGTCGAGAAGTATAAAAGCAAAACAGATCAAAGTGGATTTGATTTAGATTTTTGATTTGATTGATGTCAAATTTATTTGCCTTTTGTTGTTGTCATTGAACAAAAACCGTTCCAAACTCCAAACCAGGGTTGTTCGGACCATAATTGAATTGTTTACGTTTTCAATGAAACATGAAAAATGTTGATGAATTTCGTATGTACCTATACATATACCTATACATATTATGTATAGATGTTTTAAGTTACTGGATAAGCCAATCAGGGTTAGGAATCCTTTGATGATTCTTAATGATGATTTTCTTCTATCCCTGGCAAAATGACAATAAATCTTTGTATAGCTCGACATTTCAAGTGCAATCTTAAATATGATTGTATGTAATCCTGCAACATACATAGTATTACAACATTTGCTCTCTACAACATTCACTTCTAAACATGAAGTAAATGTGAAAAAGCACATGTATGAACATGCAAGATAAATTTAAAACTGCATAATATGTGAAAAACAAGAAATATAAATAATAGTAGCAATAAGAACATTGCAAACTGTGAAACAAAACTTCCAAATGTCTTATTTTGTCATTTACCAGAAAATAAAAAAGTTGCGGTTGAAAATTCATGTAACCTTGTAACCCCAAATATCTCGGATCATAAATAGACATCCGGTCTGAAGATCGTTATCATATTGTCGCTAGGTGCCTGCCTACCAAAGGTGGCAATCCGTCATGTAGTTTTCGAGAAATTGTGTACACAGACGTATACACAGACAGGAAGGACAAATCATTAACTTTCTCTTGATGCATGAAATAAGAAAGAAAAGTATATTTTTCCATTTTCTACTCCTTTCCTGAAGCAAACAGTTTTTTTAGGATCAAGAGAAACTTTAGATCTTCCTTGCTGAAAGGAGTTTGCTCGCCTACTTATGCTTGTATTCTAAATTAAATTAAAGCAAAGAAAGCCGACCTACTCAGCAAACCAAGTAGGAAAGAATGTTTACTTCTCCGGTATCTTTACCACGTTTCTTGTTAAAATTCAAAATGTGAAAACATGCATGCATAAAAAATGAGGCTATCATGTTGAACTAGCACTTTGTGATGTACGTGCCTCTACACGTGATTCCCTGAGATTCACGTCAGAATCATTTATGACGAAAAAAATCACTCCTTAACACAATCCAAATCATTAGCTTAATTAAAAAGTCATAGCACTTGGATTGAATATCAAAATGCACCAGTCAGAGATAGTGATGATGAAATGTAAATCTTTTAAAATTAACTATCAGCTAGAATTTCACATTAAATTCGAAATAAGATGATTTTGAACGTAAAATCTACATGAATATGTCTGGTTTTACCTATTCAATTGTCTACGTGTTGTTTTGAATGTAAAATTATATTGTTTGTTTGCTTAGCTTTTTTTTGTTATTGCCCCCAGCTTAACGTTAATCTTCATCTAAATTAACCCAGTTGTTTATCTTCAACAATGTGCGTTACACCATGAGACAACGAAAAAATGACTGACTATAGTCTATACAAGCAAAACTTGTGATTTAATGACGATATCGAGTTTATTTGGATTTTAGATACCATATACATAGTGATGATTATTATGTTTCATATGAGACGATTGTGAAAATCCATCTACACAAGTACGAGATTACATAAATGCACTTTTACAGTTTATTCAAACTGAAAGTTTAAAGTGATTTAATATCAAATCCTCTTATTTTCTTCCGTTTCTTTTAATTGATTGTGTTGAGATGGGATGCAGTTGCATTATCATTCTATTTCTCTTAAGTATCAAAAGGATTTAGACATTTATTGAATTCAGTCGGTCTCTCTGTTGGTGTGCACCTAGTTTCCAGTATTCGTGGACTGATCTTGACCTAATTTGACAAACTATATAGTAGATAGTGTTTTGAGCTACATCAGTGTCAGGTGGCGAGTCGGTCGATCTCAATCTATTGGGTACGGTGTACGGTGCTACGAGGGGATCGTAATTTCCATGCTTGCTTTATGGGTAATTTTCATCACGTGAAATGCAGATATTATTGCAATTCAACAATTGTTAAGCGTTTAGCATTAAAACATACTAAATTCCATGTTACGATAAAATTTACGCCGTACGGGTTGAGGGATTCCAAAACAGTTTTTAAAAATATTGATGCTGTGTGTGTATATAACGTGATCATAGTTTTCAAAGTGGTTTCCGCATGTTTAGTTTAAGTTGCATGTTTTAAAAGAAGTATTGACTCAGTTTGGTTTATGGTTTGTTCTAGGTACAGTTGGAGAGGGTTCGAGATGAGCTTACCTTGCAAAACTTCACGCTCAAGAGCAAGCTTGCAGAACTCTCTGCCCGCATTTCCGATAGTGCTACGTATCGCCTGGAAAAGCCAATTACCAACAATACCAATACTACTAATAATAATAATAGCAACAAATCCCCTGCAGCAGCTACTGCACAAGCGGTGGCTGCAGGAGCTGTACTAAAATCTCATCTCATTAATAATCCTGCTAACAATAATGTTGGAAACACCACCGCTGCCAAACCCAACCTTCCCCCTCCACCATCCCCATCGCCCACTTCTCAGTCCGCTCAGTTTCACTCTGACGAAGGCATGGGCACCTCCAACTCCACCACCGGACCCACCACTACCACCGTGAGCGAGGATCTCCTTCGCCTTCGCCGCAAATCCACGTACAAGATTAGTCACAACGTGGAAACAAACGGGGAGATTAAGCAGCTTCGCTCACTCATCAACGACCTGCATGCCAAAGAGTTGGAGTATCAGCGGAAGCTCTCAGCTCTGGAAACAGAGTTAAGAAACCTGAAGAATCAGTATGCAGACGAGTGTGCCTCTC
>JAQIXX010000279.1:0-71560 GCA_034700605.1 Willowsia nigromaculata | reverse complement strand
CCCCAGTGCTGTGACAGACTCACCGCTGTAGCTAGTTACGTTTACTTGATTTGTATCGAGCAACTCAAATAATATATGTCATTTATTCTCGGATTCTGTTATAAACTTTGTCCGCATAATAAAAAAATTGTCTCGTATCGTAAATCGTTTATCATATTTGTCCATTTCTCTTTTGTTCGTAATCTCCATTATAATTAGGATGTGTTTGCTTTGAACAAAATATATGCGTCTTGGGCGCCTGGGTGAAAGGAAAGGCTCATAAAATGTTTTCATTATGAATACCTTTTCTTTAATCAAGTCTGGCAACAATAATCGATAGATCGCAATTACTACACTGTTTCATACTTCTCATTCTTCAGCTTGTACATATATAGTCTATAGTAAATATAATACTAAAAACGACAATGCGTGGATTTACAGATTGTTCTAAAAATGTGGAACTATTGTAACCGCAATAAGCTCAAGATAATGTATGTAACATATTATCTAATATTGCTACTCATTTAGTTTTATTACAAAGCTTCCACTGGTGCATACAATAACGGTAACATTTTAATTACCTGTATGCATTTTTGCTTTACAAAAAATTTTGTTGATTGAAAGCTGGCATTTTACTTTACTGAATGTGTCATGTCATGAGAGTAAAAAAGCTTTTCCAGAAGCTACAAATCATTAAAATGCTTACATTAATTTCATATTTCAATAATTTGTAGAGCTGATAACGATCAATCAAACACCCTTTTGGATATGCTGTTATTGAAGAAGGGAAATTATATAAAACTTGGCATGTTCTGATTGGGTAAATTAGTGTAATACGGTCATAGTTTGTTCCTCTCCTATATGTCATTCATCCTATATTATGTGAAAGGAAGGAACTCTATGGAATCGTGGAAAACGCATGCAATATCATGTTCATGTATAAGAATAGGATAGCTGGCCTGCCTCCTGCCTGGTTGCTGTTTTGCTGTTATGTTTGGTATCCTTTTGAGGAAAGAGATATTTTTTCTCTGATGGGAAAATACTAGATTAGGACCCGCATAACGTAAAGTTTATTACGGAAATCTACAAACCTTAAATTGAAAAGCCCTAAAAATTCAAACTGCAATTTGAACAACATGTTAGATGATGATGATGAACATTATGCAAGAAAAAATATGAAATGAATTTATCCCCGTTGTCATGATTATAATTCGTAATGCAGCTGATTCAGCCCTGAGCTTTCAACAGTTGACCAAAGGTTAAAATTTTTTATTAGTGGCGGTAGTTGCTTTGCGTTAACAATTTTGACTTTGTACTATCATTAATATTGCAATTTTTCAAGAAAATTTATTATCTATTTCTTCCTAGTCATTAAACAGCTCATTGAAATATGTATTTTAGCAGCTGGAAAAATCACGCTCGCCGTTACAAGGTAAGTACATACAAATATTTAAATTTTCTAATTAAAATCTCAGATAGATGCGTCAGAGATCCGAGTTTCTTTCTACACTATTTCTTACGATACTTTGCCTGGCTTGCATAGACGTGGAAAGTGTTTGTCGTGTAGTCGTGTAGTAAGTTTTGCCTGCCAACAGCATAGATAGATAGTGGAACAGAGAAACATTCAAATTTTGCATATTTAAATGTGAAGACTACTAAAGACTAAAAGGATACATAGTACATGACCATGGCCAGTGATGATTACAATGACAGGAATGATGATTACAGTACCGCATCTAAACTGGAAACAGACCACGCAACAATGAGCAGTACAAGTACTTCGACCGTGAGTTTGGGCTTCATTTCACACACATTGTAGTACTCCGTGTACATATCTCCCATTGTATTTTTTCTACTTGTGCAGTAAATGTAGAGAAGATTAGCTCTCCCACCTTTCAACATTCAGCATAGCAGCAAAAGCTCCGCAAAAAATACTCGACCACTTCTCCGTAAAGCTTTTTTAGTCGACGCGAGAAATGCCAACAACCACAACCATTTTAATTTCACTTTTGGATGAATTTTCTCGCAGGCCAGCAGCTTGTTTTACTTGACTGACTGTGTGGCACTCTTGGTCCGGTCTCTTCGGCAATTTAGTCAAGTGTTGTAGTCCATACTACTCTCTTATCTGATCTGTGTGTTTTGTCCCGTGAGATAGATTTTCCTTCTGGCATTTCAAAGTCGAGACATATTTGCAGTTAATTTAAATTTAAATTTTATGACAGTTTAAATATTTTATGCTGTTACAGCTCAGCCGGTGTGCTGGTGGATCCTGCTTTCGAAATAAACGGTTCAGACGAATTTTTGTCATCATGAATTGTTTAGCGTTTTCCGGTGTTTTACTCTACTTGATCGTCGCCTATTCCGGTCTGGTTGAGTCCACGGAAAAGAAAGGACCAAAAGTTACTGATAAGGTAAAGTGAACATGGCGAAAATTTAATTTTATGATTAGTTTAAGTCGTCGTATGCCATAAGCTTGCTTTAGTGCTAGTCCACGTCACGTAACCCTTACCTGTATGCGGTATTGGTTATAAAACATTCATGATAAGCCCAAATCCATGCACTGTCGATCAGGTCGTATGCCATGAAGTAGTCATTTTTTGTCTTCTTCCAAGGTTATGTACCTTTTGCAACGGTGCAAAATCAAAATGCAAGACTCCAGCCCGAATTTTCTTGAATTTTTTATGTGGAATTACGGTCTTAGTCATTGCTATAATTCACGAAGCATTTTACTATATAAAGACTATTTAGTAATCTAATATGAATGACGGTTGTTTCTTTCTCTTAAATCACTTATGCTGAAATTTTTATTTCTTTAATTAACAGGTATGGTTTGACATTGAGCAAGGAGGTGAGAAGATTGGCCGCATTGAGATCGGCGTGTTTGGGAAAACTGTGCCAAAAACAGCCAAGAACTTCATTGAACTTGCGAAGAAGACTGAAGTAGGAGAAGGATACAAGGGATCCAAATTCCATCGTGTTATCAAAGATTTCATGATCCAAGGTGGAGATTTTACAAAAGGAGATGGAACTGGAGGTCGCAGCATCTATGGAGAAAAGTTTGCTGATGAGAACTTCAAGCTCAAGCACTACGGAAGCGGATGGCTCTCTATGGCTAATGCTGGAAGTACGTAAAATCAGCTCATTTAATTTTTATGCTAATCATTCATATTTTGGAGTAAGCAACGTGTACACAATATCGGTAAATTAAGCAGTTATTGATAATCTTATTGTTTTCTGATTGTAGAGGATACCAATGGGTCTCAATTTTTCATTACTACTAAGAAGACACCTTGGCTCGACGGTAGACACGTTGTGTTTGGGAAGATCATTGGTGGAATGGATGTCGTTCGTAAAATTGAGGCTAGTAAAACAGACGGCCGTGACAAGCCTGAGAAGGACGTTGTCATTGCTGACTGTGGATCTGAAGAGGTTGCAGAACCTTTCTCAGTAGCCAAGGAAGACGCTGAAGAGTAAGGGCTTTTATCTACGAGTTGTCCGAATTTGTCATGATTTTGTGATATAGTTGATAGAAAGATATAGTAATTTTTCATACTTCATCTTCACCAAAAATGCAAAGAGCAAAAAACGAAGCTTTATTGTCACGTTATCTTTCATTATACATTCATTTTGATATTTATTCAAGAAGTCCCTTTGTTATTCCTGTTCCGTTGTTTTTGTTGTTACAGAATTATTTAGCTTGTATGTTAAATGGTGAAGTTTTATACGTTGTATAATCAAAATTACTTCGGGTAATAAAAATAAAACGTAAAACAAATTGTTGGGCTCATTTATGATTTATTTGTCGTTTTCATAAACTACACGTTGAAAAATTGTACAAGAGAGTGAAGAATTCATTTATTGCTCTACTAAATATACGGGTATCTTACGAGTCCTACCAAGAAGTTGTATAAAAATTTAATCATCCAACATTAAACAAAAGTTTCGCTAACTTCATGCCACAAAGCACTTCAATTATAGTCGTATTTAGACAAAGAAATACATTATAGTAAGTTAATAAATTACTCTGCTTGAATACTTCGTCGGTCTTTTTGATACATCGGGTTACGCCGGGGTTGTAAGTCAATGCTTCGACCGATTCTGAAACTTCGCTGAATATTCTGCCGCCGTAAGTTCGTGTTGGAAGGATTTGTTTTAGTTGCTGCAATTTCCATGTCCATGAGAGCCTCCATCGTCTGCATTTTTCAAAACAGCAATTATGAAGAGAGGAACAAATATTTCACAAGTTGGGTTTTAAGCTTGGTGAATGAATTTATAAGGAATGCTTTTATTACCTGATCCGATATTTGCTTAGTTTCCGTTAGCCCTTTATGAATGCGTTGAAATTCTGCTGTTGCCTCTTTATTGTCCAATTTGTCAATGGCCATTGATACTTTGGTAAGCTGAAATTAAGACATTTTAGATAGTGGTGCAAAAAGATGAATTGGAAAAAAATGAGAAATATTAACTAATTCACGCACCACATCAGCACAGACAGATGCTTTCATATCATTTCCTGGATTGTCAAATTCCAAACTCCAACGGAGAACTGGTAACGCGTCATCCGGTCTGCCAAGCTCAGATAGTGCTAATATCTGGTAAAAAATATTGTATATTAGTATAACTTACAAAAACAATTTTCAGTTAGCTAGCACATATTATAGACGACTTACTTTTAAGTTACGAACTGTAACATAATTAGCTTGGTTCACGGATGATAAAATTTCCAATGCAATATTTGGAGCGTTTTGATTCAATGCAAGCATGGCCGCGTACGTCAAAACTCGTCGAATAGGTTCCACTCCTACTTCCTTCATTTCAGTCAAGAGTTTCAGGGCCATTTCATAGCTCTGTACGCTATTCTGAAATTACATAACATGAAAAGATATTTTTATAAATTGTAAAAAGTAAATCAAAGTAGGGAAGTAAATAAATTGCTTTTTTTCACAAACCAGCTTGTATAACGAAGCAAAGACAAGAACCATTACGTTTCGAGGGTACTTTGTCATCTGAATTTGTTTTGTTTTTATGACTTGATAAGCTTCCAAAACTTCTTGGTACATGCCATTGCTATACAATAAATCACAAAGAACTTGGTATGATACTAATTGATCAAAAAATCCCTCAAGGTCTGGATCATTGAATGCTTCGATGGCTTGTTTAGGATCGTTCAAGTGATAATACATTCGCATCACAACTGGCCCAAAAACGAAGCTTCCAAATCTCAAGTGTTTGTTTTGCTGATTGAACCTTCAAAAAATTGTAAAAAAATATTATAGCTTATAACGAGGATACCTATATGGACACGACATAAAGAATTCATGTTAATCATACTTTTTCATCATTTGAAGGACTAGTTGGAGATCTTCTGGCTTTGCTTCCGCTAAATGAACCATGTTTTTCAGATCTTCTGTGAAGATCATATTTTTGTTGGAGTCTGATGAACTAAATTCCTGCATTTTCGAACGAAATTTGTCTGCCATTCCACTAAATTGAGTTCTGGTCCGTTCACGTTGTTTTTCATATCCGTCAACTCCAAGAGCTTCAGCCGCATACAACGTTCTAAGGCCTCCAATAATTCTCACTGAAAAAATAACATAAAAAACATCTCATAAAAATCGTCATATTTTTCTCGCACATTCATAACATCAGTTTGCACCTGCATATTATACTCTTCTTAATCATGAAGTACATGAAAGTGCAAAAATGTTGACTGTCAACAGTATAAACAACATACCAGGAGGAGTCTGCTGAACGCTTCTGAACAAGCAAGCAGACGCTTGCCCAATCCCAAACGCTGTTCTTGATAATCCTGACGGAATCATTTTTAATTTTGAATTTCAAGCACGTTGGCTGATTTTCTGTTTTTAAAATTCAGCCGGTCTATAATTTTGTGATACCGCAGAGGATTAACAGGAAACGGAAATAGTTCAACGTTACAACCGACGGGGGAACAAAGGTGAAAGTTTATACGTGAGCAGAAAGCAAATTTAACTGTTGTTTAACCGTGACTTTGTTGTTGTTGATTGTTTGTTAAAATTGCAATGTAGGGTTCTCTTCGTCTGGAAAAATTCTTTTCGCTAGATCAACCGCGTGTTCAAATCAAAATTACCTATGCTATGGTATATCCCGTACATTATGTTACTTATATTTACATACAATAGCAGTATAGCAGTAGCAGGAGTTCATTTTCGAGGATAGTCAGGGAATGAGTATTGAGTATTTGACAAAAACATGCTGCCAGACTTTTGCTATGCTCGCTCGTGATGGTGAGGAGTTGAAGTGGGAGCATTCGGGGCAATCCAAGCTTTCTTTCAGTGAATCTCCTTTCTCCCCTTGACTTTGTCGTGTTTAGTGTTATTAGTGGAAGTTGAGTATGCATCGCTTTCTAAGATAGGCTATATCCATAAAAAGTATTAGAAATTATAGAAATAGCCGGCCGGCTATTAGGAATATTCTTATGTTTGTAAGCATGTTGTATTTGTATTCAAGTGGAGCATGTCTATATAGCCTGTGTACAAAATCGGCAGAAAAAGTATCGACAGACATCTTATAGTTTCTGGTTGAACGAAATAGAAGGAGCAAGATGGGTACCTCTTGTTCATGGAAGATGAACTGGAAGATGGCAGAAAGAAAGCCTTTTGAGAATCTCGATGTGTATGTGCAGTGATCTGGTCGCCTCCACTCCTGCCCCTGCCATCCACTCATCCACCGCTGCTATATATACCAGACGAATGGGAGTAGTGTGCATAATAAGTTGGAGTTGGAAGGTAAGTCAACGAGATTCTATTGACTGTTTTTTTTTGTTACAACAGCTCTCTAGACTGGTCTGGTGGTGGTCGTTGTGAGTATTGAGTATATAGCGAGAACAATGTAGGTACTGGTGTAGTAGGTCGACCCCAAAAAGTGGAGTCGCTCGCTGGTAGAATAACTAGTTACTAGAGAGAAGCTCACTTCATTCATTCAATCTTTCGGCTGTGTGGTGGTGTATCATTTGGCATTTTTTTCCTCTATTGCTTTCTTTATTCATTTCCATTTCCACCTTCATGATGATTATGATGACGATGATGATGTCTGTCTTCATGCTTCATGCGATCGTTTATTATTACTGTTATTACATTAGTGAGTAAAGTAAGGAGGATGAGTGAAATTGGAAGTTTGTATGTGTGGATCGTACTACTACACACGTACAACAGCTTACATTACCACCGCACATGAAACATGAAAAACTAGAGCTCTGTGTTATAGAAGCCATCCGCATCCATTTGTTATGAGAGGAGAAGGCAAAAGTTTACAATGAACTATGAGGAGACCTCAGAGCAGCGGCAGCGCTTCACATGTGTGAGTTTAGTATTTGTACATCATGTATTATAACAAATAACTAGTTTTCTTCATGGATGTCATCTCTCACTCTGTATGATTTTCTATTGGTAAAAAAACGCTAGGAAATTTTGGGTGCATATGATGATTTGGTATTGAAAGCTGCAGGGAAAAAATATAAACAGAAGGATGATCTGCTTATATAGAGATGTGCTCTGTGTGAGAGATCTCTCGTCATGATCATAATCATCATCAGGAGGATGTTAATATTATTGCCAAATATGTTTTACCATGTTTTCCTTATATGAAACACTTACCATTTATTTTGCGCTGTTTTGCTTATGTGCTCTTTCAATTAAGTCACTTAAAACTTGCCGGTGTGCATCACTTTAGTTTTTGCTTATTAGTAAAAGAGGGGAGATAAACCTTTTTGGCACATCCTTGATAAGTGGAGAGGCTGGTCTTGAGTATTGCATGGAATTATTAAAAGTAAACAAATGGTGACAGTAGCTGACATAATATTACTAGAGCTTATATATAGAGAGATGTGACTCAAGTTGTGCAAAATTATTGTCAATTCCTCGTTGCAGTGTGTGAGTGTCGGAAGTATGCATCATACATGGTCATGATGCGGTTGGAAGAAAGTACATGACAGTGGGGAAACGTGTGAGAATAAAAGGAGGACGTGTAATAATCGGTGCTATTTAGTGTTAGTAGAATTGGTTTTTTATCCTCGTGGTGTGTAGTGCCGACAGAAAGATGAACATTCTCTGAGAAAATGTTTTTGCAGTGCGAATTAATAGATTTTTTGTCGGGAACAATTGCTGGGAAATGTTTTAAAATCGAAAGATTATGTGCGACATGGCATAAGTCAGTGAACGGAAAGTCGATATCATTCTGCCTTTCCTGATGTATCCAATTTATGGCATGTTTAAAATATTTTCTTGTCATGAGTCATGATCATGATCCATATAGATGGGAAATGGTGTGTTCTGCACACCAAGTAGCTTCGGGAAAAGGAATGAAAAAGGTAGTCTACCAACCACAGTGCATTTTATACATGATTTTTATATGGGTTTTCTCTTTCTCTCTCTCTAAGAAATGCCTCTTACAATCATCCACCTCTACAACTTTCTTCTTGTTTGCCTTTCTTTTTCTTCTTTCTTCGTACGCATGTAGTTCATGTGTCTTCTCGCCTTTCACATAAATGTAATATAAGCCTGTTGAGAAAAAAATGGAGAGTTAGAGTTGAGTTTTTTTTTTGTGAGTTGGCTCGTTGAGACTGCAACGACTACTTCTTAACTCGACTTCAAAAAGAAGGGAAAAACCTGACAACTAAGAACCGGGACTTTCCGATAGTGAGCAATTTCGTAGGAGGTAAAAAAAAAGATCTGGTAGTTAGCCGTGAAAGTGCCAGCTAACAGCTATGGCTAAGCTCTTAGAAAAACTAGTTTCTTATTTCTTAGTACTCAGGTATATTATTATATGATAAGAGCAAATATGGCTTTTACTTCACTCAGAATGCTATTTTTTATTTAAGTGGTTAGATTGAGTTGAGAGAAAGGTAGATGCGAAGAGATAGGTTTAAAAACGAAGTTGATGGATAGACATACACACGTACAGAGACAGAGAAAGTTGGTGAATTTATGTTGGCCGAAAAGCCACTCATTTACCAGACGAGTAAAAGAATTGAGAGAAAAAATAAGTGTGTTTTTTTCTATATTATGTTCCCAGTGAAATTCTAGAACTAGTAGTGGAAGTCTTCCGGGTGTTTTAAGAGAAAGCAGGGGAACGAGTCCTTTTCTTTTCATGATACCCATCAACAACAAAGTCAAGAGAGAGAGAAGGAAAAAGAAAACTACACAGCTCGTGTTTATAGGTACTTTCATGTTGCATTTTTACTCTGGTTATCAGAAGGTATCACGACTTTCGTTGGGTAAAGAAGGCCGAGAAAAAATGCCATACTTCCTGATACTCTTACATGGCTGACTTCTTTTTTGGTTTTTGCAAGACTTGCCACGTATATAGAATGTGTGGTATATGTGAAAAGGAAAGTATGTGTTTAGTATTTGATATCATAATGAGAATGTTTTGCTTCCTTTCAGTTGAGATAATATGGGATACGGGATGTCTGCATGCATTGTGTGGTGGTGGTGATGGTGGCTTTGGCTTTGCTTTTGCTTTCTGGTGAGAGACGGAGACAGAGTAAGCACTATAATAATAATAGTGGTATGTAAAAATGTTGACGTTTCTACAACTTATCCCACTTCTGAAAAGGCCAAGGTATTAAGCATCGTTCTCACTCGAGCACACACACAAGTTTCAAACTTAGATATATGCTGGCTGCTGATGATAAGGATTCAAGAGAAATTGTTGTTTCCAATGCTTCTCGTCACCATAAAATGCTCGTTCTTGAATGGCTGTTAAGTACTCTGTGGTTCAACATTCTTTTCTACTTTTATTTTCTATTCTCCTGCTTTTTTATACAATAATAATCTAATGTAACGCATATATAGGAGTCAGGAGATTCGTCTTCTCTGGTGTTTTTGCTAGAAGAGAAGGAATAATTTTGCATTCTTCGGACCCTCTCGGGGTTCCCTGTTCTCGGATATTTTTGGCAACTTTCATCGTTCTTCTCTCATTGTGTGTGTACTCAGTGTTGCTTCGTTTGCTGACATGGGGCTCGTTGTAACTTATAACACCACAGCAGCAGTACAACAAAACCCGTTACACGCTTCTTTTCTAGTCTTCTCTTGTTAACATTTGCAGGCTCTTCATCTTCTTGGCATGATAGAAAAAGCCTGAAGAAGCTCCCCCGATGGTATATTTGCACAGAAACCTTTCTCTCTTCGAAACAAGACAGCGAAATGAAAGAAGAAAAACAACTGCTTTATTATAGCAGGCCAACATAATATATGCTGATTATACTACTTTTCCCTTGCATTATTATAATAATATCTAATTCTAATAGCTAATGTGTATGGCGATGTACAAATTAGTCGGTCATGTAGTTGAGAAGCGTAAAAGTACCTGCGTAAATTTACACATGCATACATACTTTCATCTTTTACATTCATATTATTATTTTCTGATCTGCTGGTCGTATCGTTGTGGAAGGCAGCAGAAACAGAATTACTTTGAGTCAGCCATAACTATAATCCTTTTAAGTGTAAGTGGGTTTTATAAACATTACATGAATATGACCATTATGGGATTTGCTTGTCAAAAGAATTAATGGTCAGCAGTCAGAGAAAGACGGAACGGAAAAGCAAAAGCAATGGGACTTTTATTACCTTTGTTCCATCTACACGGAGGAGACTCGGTTCCACATTGCTGCTGACGAGACTACAATGTGCGAGTGAGAGAGCATAGTTTTTGCACTCCATGGCTGTATAAAAATTAACGTACATACAATATATCCGTTAGTCAGAACTATAGTGCGTTTCGTAAATTAGTGTATATCACTGCAGACGACAATTTTCATCAAATTTTTATCAGCCTGTCTCATGAATTTTGTGTCATAATCATGTTTAAAAAAATAATATGCTTCCAGCCAGCCATGTAAAAGGACATTAAGTAGTGATATATATCCCAACTTATACAAAAGCGTTGAAGTAATGTTTGCTTTTTTATTACTGTGCGCTTTTGTGCAATGCATATTATTATATACGTAAACATGATTCTTTTGTAATGGCTAAACCAATATTCAATACACATATATCTGAAATCGGTCAAGCATATTTATTTATTTATATTTATGCTAACGCATGATTATTACAATTTTTTTTCGTTCGCTCAAACACTCTTCTGATAACTACGCCCTATCAAACAAACTTTCGTTACGAACACTGTCTATTTCTCCCTCCACGTCTTTTAACTTCTGTCTTTCTATTTATTTTTAGTGAAGGTCATAAATGTAATGCTTTGTTAACGTTTTATTTCGCTTAAGAACTCCCTTTGTAGCAAAAGCGAGTAAACGTTGTAGTTAAATATATAGATCCATCGAATCCAGGAGAAAAATATATTTCAAGTATGTTCTTTATCATCAAAAGCGCTCTCAGCCAGTGGCTATGAGATACAACAGTGCACTGTCAGTTAAATAACAGTCGTAAAAAAGAATTTCATGGATAACCACATGCATGCAAGGCATGATGAGGGAGTACAGAGGACATGGAAAGCATATTAGTCATTCTCCCCCATTGTTATGTGTAACCTAGTTTTTTCCTCATAGTGTGTCTATCGCCCTTTTAAACGCTGTGAATATCTGCCTCATACACATACACTATGGCCTAAAAAGGAAAGTACATCTTTTTTATGCTTATTTGCACGCATTTGATATACAGCTATAGGAGAAAAGCTATATAAGATGTAACATGCTATTATTATATCTGTCTTATATGTATTGATAGTCTCCTTTACATTTGATACAACGGATGCACGATTTACCCATGGTTCGGGTAACAAATGTACATAATATTCTCTTATACTGTGTGAAAATTCCTACTACCAACCAATATAGCCTCTCTCTTCCGGAACTCCCCGAGAAATGTACATATTATACACACACCGGATAATATGGCTTGAAATACATTTCACTTTTCTCGTATACCCGCTCTAATATATCGATGTATAAAATCGGTACGAGCATTAGCATTCTAATCGGTATAAATTATGTATGTGTAGAAAATACAAAGGGACATAGGTATGTGAACTGAAAAGCTGTTTACTTTGTAGTGCATACATACATTATTATATTGGTTCAGTTACCTGAATGACATAAAGCTTCATAGCTTTTCTCTCTTCTTTTTTGCAAAGGCAGCAAATAACATCGTGGTGGATTGACATGATGTAACAAAGAAAACACAAGCTCAGCTTGGTGTGTTGTGTTATGTATGTACCTATAGTTCTTAGTTCTTAAGACTATATCACACAAAATTATAGTTATTCGTATGCCTGAATAAAAGGGTTTCCTCGTCTCTCTAGATGCGATTTCTATTTCCCCAATGTTACAGTTCCGTTTTATGGCTATGTGTGTGATTTAAGGTTTGGAAATGATGTTTCGGGCACATGGGATTATTGTGAATGTACTTCTGTATTATGGTAGTACTCGTTTTCCGTTACTTGCACCATTCTAGTTTTCTATTGCATGTATACAACCGTATATACTCTTCTGTTTCTGGTGTATAATGGTTTTGTGTTACTTTTCTAGTTAAGCACTTACCTACCTTTCCTCAGCATTTTTTTTTCTGGAAAACTTATCCTACATTTTCCTCTCTCTCGCATACAGTCGCTGACTGGAGAGAGCACCTCTGAGGAAACATCTCTCATTTATGTATTTGAACTGGTTTTGTTTTCACATTGTAATATGTATTGATCAGTACTGGTAGTAGTAGCAGCCGAGTCAATACTTTAAAACATCTTCAAGAAGATTTCACAACTTTTCTATTATGTGTATAGTGCATAATGATGATTTTGTGTAGATTGTTTAGGTATATTACAGTCTATCGGCAAGGTTTGAGGGAACTATATTTATGCAAACTTTTAAAGTCTTCTTTCCTCCTCTTAACGCACCATGTGCAGTTTTAAGTTAACGAAATGAGAAAGTTGAAAGATGAATCGTCAGTATATGGTATAGGTGGGGTATAGTTGCATTAGCTATCCTTTGTTCAATCGGTATGGTCTCGCTAAGCCGACCAGGAGTCGACCGCTGCTCGGGAACCCTCCCAAGCTCCCGATTCTGTCTTTTAAACTTCATAAAGCACATAAATGTGTTCACATAAATAGGTGTAAAGGAACGTTCTTTTTTTATACATGTATGAACGTGTCTGCCACACACATTCATGCAAAAAGTGTTTCTTATCACGTTCTTTACTAAAACTAAGCGTGTAAATGCCCTATCTCAGTAGGATTTTTAAGCTTTATGTATAAAATATGTGCCTGTCTGCCTACACGCCATTATATCTTGGTAAAGCAGAGCCAAAGCACGTAGTTGAAACGCGACTACTTATTGAACCAGGTTTTGGTTTTCTTCTGTTTCCGACTATTTTTACTCTCTGATATGCCATATTATTGTAAACAGAGTTCTTACAAATACAACGCTAAGGAACACCAGGAATGGTGAAGTTCGTAAAAATAGCGTTGAATAAAATACAAATATCTTTTCTTTTTCGGATTACATAATACTCACAGGACATCCGCTCTTTATATGCAATGCCCACAAGCAAATATTGGCCATCAACAACAGACGACGACCATCGCAAAACCGTCATCATAACTTTTCTTGCGACATACAACCCGCTCCCGTATAATGCAGCCATTATGCATTGTCCGTACACAAAGGCACACATGTACAATATTGCTATAATATGTAAGTAAGTGTCCACACATGTTGTGCTGTCCGCAGCAAGCGTGCATTTATCTTTTTGCCTGGATAGTCACCAGAACAATTGAATTGAATATGACTTCACCACACAAGTCTCTGAGGAGTATTATATTCCATAGAATCTCTCTCCCGTCCTTTTATTGTTCTAATGAAGCTGGTTACCAAAATATGTATGCAAGAGTTTAGTTGGTTTATGCTATTACAATAAAACTATCACCGTCGCTTATCATCACGTAAATACATACAGCCGCTTCCCCTTTCTCTTCCCTACCTCTTCTACATTCATATTTAATATACGTCTCCTATGAGCATACTTTTATACTGAACAGCTCTTGTCAGGAGAAGAAAACTAACTGAATCCACCTTTTTGGTGGGCGCTACTACTACAGAAATAGCATGCAAAGCGTTCCACAATGAATTCTGTATGTGCCACCGCCACCAAAGTCTTACTCTCACTCAATACTACGGCTATAACAACGGCTATAACAACGGCTTTCCGATTCCCTCTCCATCCATGTTCCATGTGCATGTGTTATGTATGTATAGGTACGTTCAATTTGCAGAGTCGCACAAACAATTTCTGGTGGTAGAACCATGAGCTATTTTCATTATCCGTCAACTCCCATCTTTATAATTCCAGTGTCACAGTCTGTTACTCTATCCGGCAACTTTCTCTTGATTTATGATGTTTGCAAACATGAGATGTAGCTCATCGTTTTATACTAATTATTTGCAATAGTGGCTGATTATAGTGACATTGTCTACGTTTCCTGGCTTCTACACTTCCACCAGGAAATATGGATGAATTTATTGTACAAAATCCCGGCACCTTCCTTGCAATATTTACAGCGGTTTATTATATGGTTTCCTTTTCTCTTTTTTCTAGTAAAAAAAGTATTTGCATGTATATTGGAAATGTAGAACTACGACTAGTAGTAGTGGGAGTCCCATATTATTTGGAACCACGGCTCTCTACCGCTACCATCCGCACACACCACCACCACACGCGTTCGCGTATATATACTCAGAGAACGGAGAGCTAACAAAAATCCGGCTAGTAAGAAGGAAAGGCAGAGAGGAGAGCAGCGTTGTATTATCCGTAGTAGTAGTTTGTAGTAAGTGTAGTTGTAGTGGAGCGAATTAAATGAAGAGGAAACTCTTGCTTTCTCTGTTGGATGGAAGAGCATTATGTATTTCTGGAAAAAGGGAGTCATTCTCATCCTATATTACATATGTTATGTACATGAAAATTTTCCTGGCCTTGTTCTTTGCTCAGTACTACAACATCTACTCCTACTACTACCACTGCCATCACTGAAAAAAAAATTCTCTCTCTCGCTTCCTTACCATTACTGTCTGCTGCTTCTGAGAGAGGAGAACAAGAAAGTAGAGTATGTAGACACCACACTACTGGCAGGCAGAAGGGGAGGGGGCATATAGGAGAAGTTAAGTCGGTCGTCGGTTGTTCTCTCTCTCTCTCTTTCATGTAAACTCTTGCTGGCTCTTCCCGTCCTCGGGTTGCTCGTCAGTTGAGTCGGTCCGTCGTCAGTTAGCTCAAGTCCCGCACCCGTACTTATACGCCCGTATTCAACCAGGCCAGTAGTGAGAGGTTGTGTGAGAACTTACTACTACTACACTATCGTTAAAAAGCAAGTCTCCATCTCTTTCTTTCCCTTTTTCTCTATCTCTCTATTCTCATGTTGTTCCTCTCATTTTTACTATAGAATTTCTCTTGCCAGACTCTGGTTTCACTTCTTCTACTATTTCTCTAAACAACAACTCCACTACAACTACATACTACGCGACTATTATGCTGGTGGTGGTGGTTGGTTGGTTGGTGCTATATATGTTATAATATATATAAAGTTTATACCTAGTCACCTCATCTCCTCTTTCTTTTTAACACTCTTCTACATAATAACACTAATATTGTGTGTAAGAGAGAGTGTGTGCATATACATTTATATATAGATGCATACACCATGATCCTATACTGATGCCGTGGGCTCTTATATGTACATCCGTTTGATTTCAAGTAGAAAATTTACTATCTGTTTTTATCCTTCTTTCTTATGTGTGTGCTCCCTTCTTGTGTGACTCTCTCTCTCTCTCTCTCAACTAAATGGTGAAATGGTAAGGGCTCTTTTCTCTCTCACTCTAACTATCCTACTATATTAATACTAGTAGTAGCGATAGTGAGACTACTACAACTTTTTTTGAAGAAACACATCAGCGGCAGCATCCTCAGCTCAGTAAGTAATGCTTTCTTCTATAAAAGAAAATCTTTTTGATCTTAAAGGAATCTGGAGAAGGGATAATATGTAGAAAAGTGTAGGGGAAAGAAGCTCTGCTGTGTCAGGTGTGGTTTTTATCCATTCGATGTGGACAAATTGCTCTTGAAATTATTATTACATTTACTTCACGGTGATGGTGGCTGTCATCATTGAAGAAAACCTTCTTTTGGAAGAGGAATTAGAGAGTGCATTACCACAATGAAAAGAGGATTTGATAAAGTAACAAATAAACAGGGCTGATTACCGTCGAATGTTGAGAGGAAGAGGGGAAGGCTGGAGAATAAGCAGTGTGTGTTTGTGTGTGTGTGCGTGGTGGTGTGTATTCTCTAACAATTGCATGGGAATATATATACCTATATATAGATATTGTTTCGTCTGTGGTTAGTGAAAATAATAATAATCATAATAACATCCGTAATATTCGGTCTGGAAATTCAGTATTCATCTGACGAAAAAAAATAATAAGGACAGAATGTGGAGAATTTGTATTGCTTTCAGTCGAGTGGTAAAGTGATGCTGCTGAGACAGACGGAGGCTCTACAAACGTCTCATCATTAAGGAGAAAATATGATAAAACTAAATGAATGCTCTAAGTAGGAGTTTCGCTGATACCACTACAACGTTTGCGTCTTTCCGATTTCGATGGCCACCACCACCAATCTGCAAAAATCGAGGACGACTGCTTAAGCAGCATAACACAATCAGCTAATTTTAAAAGGAGAATTCTATCATAGTCAGGAAAGAAAAATCAAAAATGTGTCCACTTAGCTAATGAACGTATTTAAATGTCGGTGGCTTGGTGGTCTCATCACTTGACTTTCAAAGACGAACTCACCAATATTGCTAGTAGTCAGGAGTGTAAAAATTGTTTTCAGTGGAATGGAAGACAAATTGTCTCCCTATTTACTTCCAAAGCGGCTATTCTTTGTCTATATCGCGATGCATTTAGAATGGTTTTTGGACACGGTCATTTAGCAGTAATTATTCAACTACTGAACTCATGTTCCAGAGAAAGTGTTTATTCCATCAGTTAGAAAACCGTTCTACTTAAATGAATGAAAAATTGATAGCGTAATCATCAATCAGCACGGAACTGTATGGTGGATGCATTGTGTGTTGTTGTGCGCTATATATAGTTTCACCTCGCGAAGCTTTAATTTTTTCGTCAAAATACCTGCAATAATGATTGCCATGCATTTATGTTGATAAAGACGATTCTAAGTTAAAATTACAGGTAGGGTTATGTTTACAGTGGTGATGCGTTCCTTGAAGGAAAAATAATACTAATAATAACCAGTAAGGATGGCGCTGGGCGCTCTACTCAAAATTATGGGGATAACCAAAATATTATGTTTCTTCCGGTGATCTCAGTTTGTGGATAGGATATTATAATAAAATATAGTTGAATAAATAATTCACTCTAATTCCCAAGATGAACGCCTGTATATGCTACTAACCCTGGTTATTATGGAGTCAATTAACCTTCATCAGTGCATCGATATCTGAGAAACCAGAGAAACAACAATATTCTACGCATAAAAACTATCCAACATCTCTACCAAACGGCCTTATAAAAAATTATCGTCTTTGTTTAAAGTAAAGTTAACTTCTTGTTGTGGTGAAAGGTGTTTTACGACATGTATACTTTTACAACTACTACTGTTTTCCATGTACAAAGGATTTTACTTTACCCTCTATACTTTCACTTCTAGCACTATCTCTCTCTTTATCTATAATATCTCTCTTTCTCTCTCACTTTCTCTAACAAAATTTTACAATTAGCCTGCTAAAATAATAAATATTTAACCAATCTCACCGTGCGTGCGTCTCTATCTCTCTGTGTGTCTGTGCGTGTGTATTTTAGTGAACTGCATTTTTTATGTCATACAAAACCTACCGCGCAACTTTGTTCCGTTTTTCCTTACCAACTCTTGCGAAACTACTACATAAATCGTTAATTATAATTTCTATTGTGTGTCCCTCTCGCACTAACGTTTTATATGCATTTCATGCAATAAATTAAATCTCCAGAAACAAGATACTCTCTTTATCATTCCGCTTTCCACTTGAATACTTCTGCTACTACTGCTGCATAACATTTGTTGGGACGCGCTAAATGTCTAAAATTATCACTAAACTTCTTCTTCTCTACTTTGTCTTCCTCTTCAACTGATTTCTACATATATAGAGATCACTATACATACATATATTACACCAAAAGAACCTCTTGTCAATATTTGTCTCTTGTTTCAGACACCCTCTCAGTTTCATTGTTTACCAATTCATCATCATCAACAACGCCGTCGTCATTGTAGTTTCATGCATCGTCGGTTTCTGTGAAAATAATTCATGAATATTTTAACCACATTGTACAGGAAGAGGGGTTCTTGTCGGCCAAGTAATCTCAATTTGTTGCCACAACGTGGTGGTGAAAGAACGGAGTGTGCTGTGCATCCCATCGGCTCTAATAATTCAAACGTTGAACCTGCAGCGGAATTTTAATGCTGTATGCAGCTGAAAAAGTGGAGCCTAACCACCTGGCACTAGCACTACCATAGTACCTATATCATCATCATATATATACCCTTGATGGAGTGACGATCTAGAAAAAAAATTGAAAAGATTCAACAATACTGCTCTACTGGATAAGGAATTATGTAGAAAAAAGAAAGGTTTCAGGATGCTCACACAGAGAAACTTTTCGTGACAAATTTACTGACTATAAAACTTCGTAAGAAAAGGAAACATCCCTGCAACCACTTACTCCTTGAGGGAGGAAAAGGAAGTAGTACAAAAAGGGAAGCTAATATTAATAATAATAATTATTATTATCCCGTAACCACCGAGAATCGAGGAGTATTTTATTTTATCTTCGAGAGGAAGATTCCATCCGAGAGGAATTTGGGGAAAAATATAGCCGTGATATAACAAGAGAGAAAAATGTGTGCATAATGTGCGAGTAAGGAAATCTCCGACAAAGCTCATAATTCTCCTTTGTTGACATCATCGTCTTCACTGTCGTCAGTCAGTGTGTGCTCGTTGTGCTACCGACGTGAAGCCAGCTCCCTGGTTTAAACACAATCAAAATGGACACTTTTGGTGAAAGGACTCTGTGTTTACTTTCTCCTGCAATCTCCTCCATCACTGCCTCTACTTTCCTGCCTGGCTCAACCTCAAGGGGCAGCAGGTCGAGGACGAGGATGGGCACGTCCATGGAAAGAAACTTTTATACTTTTATTCTCTTCTCGTTGGCTCTTGTCATCCTTATATTGTCACCAAGTGCTTCTGCAAATCGTAAGTGAAATGTACTCTTTTATCTCTGTATTCTTAATTATTATTAGCCATACATCTCACATGTCTCGCAGTAGTAATTACTATTATGAATAGATACAAGCTGCTTCTAAGTTATTCTATGACTAGTTAGACACCTACGTTGATAATGTGTGTGATGTTTATGAAGCCAAAGCTATCTTTATCTCGCGCACACCTGTGCTTCCCAGGAAGCTTTTCTCCCTGGCATTTTCTATTATGCTGTAGTGATTTAATGAGCTTATTTCTACTTTCTCCAACATTTCAAATCTGTAATTGTCGTACCCTGCATGTATTTTAAAACCATAACTCAAGAGCACGGTTTCGTCTCATAATGCAATTAAATTAGTAGAAAACGTAAAACCAACATATAAATATACCACGTCAAATTATGAAACATGCACTATCACGCGTCAGACAGTGTGAAAGTTTTGTAGTTTTTATAGCGCTAACTTTTGTTATTTAAAGTCATTTTTCTTTTGACACTTGGCATGATATTTCTTTCTCCCTGTCATGTCGTTGCTTTCAGAGTAGCAGAATCATGAATCCTGTTTTCATTTCCTATTGATTTCCCTTACATTCGCCGACAAAAGGACAGCCAACTTGTCTATCCTTACAGATTGTGCAATGGTTTTCGTTTCTGTGGTATAAATCAACAGTTTCCGGTAGAACCAGAAACTATAACGCTTTTTCCAACCACAGAAATACTTATCTTTAGAACAATGCACACTTTGACATTTGAAAAAAAAAGACGAAATCTAATTTTCCATTGTGTGTGACGCAGAGAGAGAGAGTTGGAGCTCAAATATGCTTAGGCATAGGCTCAAATAGGCATTGCATTGCACACAAGTGTTTAGTTACTGACTGTGAGTACATGCTCATTCCTCATTCATGATGATGTTGATTGTATCGTAGAACCTGAAATGGGTTTTTGCAGTATATCCCTTGGTATTGTTTATTGTACACATCCAGAAATCAGTGAAAGCTTCTAAAGTGAAGAGTGTTCAGGGATTTTATTTGCCCATTACTCAAACGTCAGTCATTTACCTAATTACATGAAGCACTACTGGAAAGGTACGAGTTCCCTATTGTCTGACAAGTTTCCTTCCCTATGATTAATGGAATTATTTACTGTGCGACTAGCTCCCACTTCATCTATTGAACTTAAAGAAGCAGAGTGGCAGATGACTGAACTGAATGACGTGAGGTCTCTAATATGTTATGCCACTGCCACTGTCTTTCTGTTTTCACTACTAAACGTATTTGTACATACACACGTGCTTTTCGGATGCATGACTTTGTGAATAGTGAATTGCATCAAGCAACTATGATCTAGCAAAGTTTTACGTTTCATGCTGGCAAACACTTGTTCTTGTAATAGTTAGAACTTTAATTGCGAGTAATCTGAGAATAATAATTTAAGTTTTAAAGTTTTGATCCATCCATTTTTTGGCTCTAACCAAGTTATAGTTAAGATGGGATTTAAGCCAACAAAACCATGTAATCAAAAGTTTACAGTCGAAGGTTGAAACCTGCCTTGAAATTTAGGTACAATTTCTAGTCTCTTGGGAAAAAACCAAATGCGAAACAAATGTTGTGCTGAAAATATAACTATTAAGTATGATACTGAAGTTGGCAAAGAATTGATCAATTAGGTATTGAATTTGTGATCCGATGTGGGTAACTTTGCCTTGTAACTTCTTATGACGCCATTTTCTGCATAATAATCAATGCTTGTCGAGGTTTCAGCTTTGCATTCTCATGTACACCCGTATAAAATCCGTCATTAAAAATTGGGAATGGAATCATAATAGCATCACTTGACTAGAGAGAAAAATTATTCTTCTAATTTTATGCGCTGGCACATGTCACCCACTCCACTGTACCGCTGGTTTTTAGAGAGGAATCTTTCGAGTACGAGACTTGATAGTAAACGTAATACATGCTCAGGAAAAAATGATTATGATGAATATAGAGCGACTCATCGTTTATTTAGAAAGGCTTGTTTATTTTTTTTATTTCACGTTTTGCTCATCACTATGTTTAGAAGTGCCGAAAGACACATTATTATTGAAGTGCAGTGGTAGAGATAAGACTTGCAAAAGATATCGAGAGTGGAAAATGGCACATTGTGACTATGTAGAATTCTATGACTATATAGTAATGCTTTTAGTATTGTAGGGCATATCTCAATTAGTGGAGGAACGCAGGAAGAAAGGATAAAAAATGTGTCTATCCTGTCTCTTAAAGACCACGTGCATTGGACAGGACATGGCTAATGAGATTCATGCTTGAATTGCAAGAATCCTAGAAAGCTCATAGCATGGATTATTGGCACCAACCGGTACTGCTGCATTATATGTTCCCTCCTCTCTAGCTTTCAATTCCAGCTTTATCACATTATTGCGATCCCAACATAAATTAAAGGCATCGTTAACGTAATATAAAAACGAGTCAGACTCTTATTCTGTTATCCGCAGAATCCTTGTTTAATTGAAACTTTTTCCATGAAGAGAATTGGTACATATTTCACTCAGCTTTGTAGCATGCTGAATACTAAGTATTCTTTGTAATTAGAATGAAGCCTAGTTAAATTTTATTTAGTTGCGCAGCTTACAACTTATTGCGCAAGAAACCAATTTTAACTGTTTATAATAGATGTCCTGTTCTACTACCTTTGATCCTTGAAAATTATACCATTTGGCTGTTGCTGGTTCCACGCTTTTAAATCTTGCAATATGCATGTGTTTGCTCCCTTCATTATCAAACGATCAGGTTTGAAGATGGAAAGGTTTATGAATTTTGTTCATAACAGTCTCTCTGGCTTTCTAAAATTAAAGAACAATGAATCATCTTGTACTCACCCAGATATTTTTAGAGTTATTAATAGTGTCTGGATGCCCTGTGGAGTTTGTTTGTAATTACTCGAATTCACATATACTGTAAGCACGACATATAGTGTGAGACATGCAAAGTTTTCCCTATTTCCCCATTAGTCAGATAAGATAGACCGAGCATGGAGATAAACTCAACTGAAAATTCCATTACTTGAGTCGAAATGAGTCTAGAGATTCTTCATCCTACACTGCTGTGTGAAAGGAGCATCAAATGTGACTATCATGATCATTTCGTCATGTGATGAGTTTTCCTTATGTAACATCCAAGATGCGTGCAAAGTTGCAAAATATACATAAATCCACAAAATATAGAATACTCTCTTTGTCATTCGATAAAAAACATTTGTTTTTATCTCATCACATTTTGTGTTCTATATAACAACTGGGATGCATTTACATTACTCTGACGGTGCTGTTGATCCCATTTCCGAATACATTATTTAACCTCAAAAAACTTTATTCCCGTTACTTTTTGAGATGCGACAGGAGAAACAAATGTTGACATGCGGTGCGCGGTGTCTTCTATGAACCAACACTGCATAAACTTTGGCTCCGTCTATATATGCATTGAATCTCTTATTCAAACCTTATTTTTTGTGGGTTTGAAATAAATTTATTTTCATATGAAATCATACGACCAGAAAGGTAACATTTTATAAGCCTATAAGAAAGCCAAAAGAAAGGATAATGCAAATAAATAGGCGACGTCTTGCGGAATAATAGATGGATGGTACAAATGGAATACTTACATAAACTCCTAATTTTTATTCCTAAATATGAATTCAGGATAAAGGGGAGAAAAAACGAGGACACTGACGAAGGTGCGAAACGACAGGATGTTTCCCAATTTTGTTACAAGGATTTGCATAAAAAATGAACGTTGTGTAAAAAAGGAGAACTTTTCATAGCATAGAATACTGCTACGTCCATTTTTAACATGTCCGATATGCCTATGCATTACTTTTTTAAGGTGATAGAAATAATGAGCAGATAGTGACAGGAGTTGTTGGCTAGGACAAGAAATGAAATCTTTTTTTCTTCTTTCTCTTCGCCCATAAGACCGTTGTAAGCGGAGGTGGTGGTGGTGGTGATAGGTACTACTCTCAGACTGGCAAAATACGAATTCTTTACCTCTGTTGTGCATGTTTCCAGCTGCCTATATGTATTTTATATAGCTTGAGCACTCTTCTAAAAATGAAAAAAGAAGGACAGCGAACAATTCCAATTTTAAGTAAAAGGGCATTCACAAGAGCTACCTTACAAGTGCGAATACAATGGTTTCGTACTCCATTCTCGTAACCCTACTTGTGGTATTCAGGTTCACTGTTCACTTGTATTTGTTGGTAATAATATTATGAGAGAAAGGAGAGTCGAAGAGAGTATACAGCGAAAGCATGTAGGTGTGTATGAAAATGTATGTATATTATAGTCATAAATACAATGAGGAACAATGATGAGCGCCTATAATGATAGTTGAGTACTGGTTACTTCATAACTCTCCATTATTATCAACGGTGATATTATAGAAAAAAGTAACAATGTAGAAAATGCCACAAGACTTAAATTAGATTCGCTTCTTACAGCAAATGTATAATGTATGCAAACCTCGGTATAAAAAATTGAAATGTCGGTCTTTCATTAATATTTCAGTATAATATGCACTTTCACTTTTATGATATCAGAAAATATGTACACACATTATGAAGTGTTTCTTATTTCCGTCTGGCTACCTACATACTTCTCCAGCTATTATTATCATAAAGAATCTATTATGATTACTACGACGAGTGACCTTATCAGATTTGGCCAAGTCCTGTTCTGCCTGTTCTCTTCCTAGTAGACATGAAACTGCTACTTGCTGGTAACTTTACAGAACGTAGCGCGTAGGTAGTTTTCGTTTCAATAGTTTTCCAGAAAGTTGAGAAAAGAGAAAAATCCTTGATGTGATAAAAAGAAGTTGGAAAAGAGAAAGTTTGCCAAGTTAATGAAATGCACACAATTACTGGAAGTGAAATTTACTCTGTCGTGTAATTTAATTGATTAACATTTAGTTCTTTGTTTTTTAAACTTGCTATGCAAGACGTGTCTAACTGCAGCTTACATTCTATAAAAAAATCTTTTACAAGCAACTGCAGTAGCACTACCAAGAGAATAATTATTTTCGATTGGGTAATTACAATTTAGTCCACTATGTGTATAAGATTCCATGTTTGAATAGACCCATGTCTTGTATATGTTTCTGCATGTAACTTAATTTTCTTTTGTGAATTCGGGTATAGCTCAAGGTTGAAACCACAATACGACAATGATACGCAGTTCATGTACGCATAACCACAGTGGCATCATATGCAATTTATTTAATTAGCGTTGTCTTTCCAACCACCGCTTTAAATGTAATGGGCGTAAATAGGGCGTTGATTTGTCAACGCAAAGGGACTATCTATAAATAGGACTTTAGGACTGTTATGAACTAATGAACCAAAAACTGAAATTCAATATTTGCTTTGTGTCAAGAATGTGGGATTATTAAATCCGGGAATTGTGTGCTCAGTAATATCATCAAATGTATCAAATTAATGTATTTTAGACTGAAAAGGCAAATTGCCTACAAAATGGAACATAAAAGAGAAATTCAATAATGAATGGATATGTATAAAAACTTTGGTTCTTTCTGGTTCATTTTTTGCATATTATGGCATGAAGAGAACATTTGAATTTGAATCTGTGGAAGCTATAAAATACGATCAATGTTTTTTATAGACCTATACGATCTACATACAATAAAAAAGTACCTACCTATGTACATATGTGGAAATGCCAGGTTCGTACTTTATGCAGATTGTCAAGAGTCATAAGATGCTTATTACATAATATTCTTTTGTTGGACGATGATACGAGCATGTATGAGTATGAAGTGTGAACAGATAATAAGAAATATTGTGAAAACTTTTACTACGAGTTCATGCACATACATATACGCTGTACGTGTATCTTCAACTGGGCTGATTTTGTCATCCGGTGGCTACGTATCGATCGTTCATCGTGTGTGGCCTAAATTATTCTTACTTTCCGTGGTGTGCGTTCGCTTTTCATCGGCTACTGGTGATGGTGGTACGCTCTATATCTTTCCTGAACCACACTTTCTTTACTTTAACAATGCATTCTATTACAGTTCCACAATATTGCATTCATTCTTCATCTCATTTTTATGGAATTCACATTCAACTCTCTTGTGCAAAGTTAAATTATCCAGTAAGCCATGAAACTTTCTTGTTTCGACGGGCTTAATCTGGTAAAAACGAACTTAAATTCTCATTATTTGAGGTACTCTCTCAGGTGCTATTCCTCAGTTCTCTTTGAGATAATGCAAAATGCATTGATGGAGTTGCAGTTGTAGGCGTTCTCCACGCATATCCTATTATTATTATGCTCAAGCCATGGAAATCGAAAGCCGGCCGTAGTTAGTTGGATTTTGATGGGAATTTGGCTTGCACTTTGCTAATCCCAAAGTATTCTCACACCTAACAAATTATTTGGAGTTAGTAAGAGTTTTAAATGGTCCACAAATGTTATTAAAGAAGCCATGCAACATCTCAATGAAAGCAGCTTGCCCATATCTAAAACCATATGAATGCTTTTTGAAGCTAATTCGATTCCCTAAAACTAGCTATATGCAAAATGCACAAAATGCGTAATTTGTATCGCACACGTATAATTGATCAGGACAAAATAATTGGGAAATTCAGTTTTCTGTAATAAAATTTTGTTGAGTTTCGATTATTTAATTTGTAGTGACTGTAAACCTAATTAGATATCACTACTTGATAAACGAAAAATATACATACATACATGAAACACTAAAGCCTAAAAAACTAAAAATATGTACGTACGCTATAATATGCTGCTTAGCTTTTGTTAAACTCATTTAATCAGAGAGAAAGGAGCAGTTCCCACACGGATGGTCTGATGGTCACGGAGTATGTTCACTACTAATTCCTTACTTTGTATAGTGCTGTATGTATGTTTGTGGAACTGGTTGCGAAAATAAAGACAGGGCTGCTCGTCTGAATGTGTATTTCTAATAAAAAGTGAACAAATGTTCTATCGTTGAGTTTTGTAGGGTCGTTAATGCTAATTGCTTGGTAGGCTACGGTACAAAAGGAGTATTTACTTACATAAACAGCCACATATTTGTCGGATGAATAAATAACTACTGACCTTTTAGCTAAAGAAACTTGTTAGGCAACACCCTTGAGGTTTTCGAGCTTATACTATTCGTGTTTGCCAAGTAGTTGTTGTGTGTTAAAATGTTTTGAGAGTTACTTTTGCAATGTACTTTTTATGTAGTTTTTTCTTAAATACATCACTTATCTTATCCTCAGAATTTATTACTCGATTAGTGATATAATAAAACATGAACGATAACCATGAAATAATATATAATAAATTATTATTATGTAAATAGCAGTTGAAGAATGCAGCAACTTTAGAAAAGATATTTTAAAACGTGTCGGTGGTGTCCTTTATTATCGTGTACCTGCTGTTAGGTTGCATTCCAACGTTTTCCCTTCTTTCAAATGGGGAGGGGATGGAATACGGGAACAATGTGTCCGCGATTGATGAAGTGCGTACGCATGTGACAGTTAGAGAGCAGGCTTCGTATAAACTCAATTGTTCGCTCAGTGCGTACCACAGCGTGAAGTGGACAATCAATTCACGAGAAATCACTCCTCAGCTTCAAGATGAATGGGACATTGACATAGAAAGCGGTGAAGAAATGGATGGCTCTCTGTATACGGAGCTAAGAGTCAACAACGCTTCCCAGAAGCATCACGCTGGCGAGTACAGATGTACCCCTGTGTGTATGAGTGTGACTTCTGGAACTAATAATATTGGGGTCACGGTCTCTATTAATATTGGTTAGTCAACAATCTCTCTTTTCTCTCTGATGTCTTCGTTGTTCGGTTCCATTTCCAAATGTTGTCTCTCTCGCGAGACATTTTGTTTGTAAACGTTGAACTTTTTAACAATAATCGAGTAATGTTGTTCCGAGTAATCATAATGTATCTAATAAAAGTTTGTACTCTTTTATCTGTAGTGAAAGTAATTTTCCTAAAATTTCAAAAATAATAACTATAGAGGTTTCAACCAATCATTAAGTGCAATGCACTTGTAAATACTTGCTTAACCACACTCACAAGAATATTTTTTACTGTTACTTACTAGTTTGATTATCGAAATTATAACACGCTTAACATGTTGCGCTGCTATATTCATCTCACATATTGGCAAAGATTATGGATTAGGCCGGAAATCGGCGGATTCAAGTTTCATGTGCATCTTCATTACGACAATTCTTTCTAGAATGATGCTATTTTGATCTTTGATAAGATTATGTATGATTTTGATAAAGAAAACGGATGATCATAGAAATAATCTAGTTCAAGTTGGATTAGGGATAAATTGCTAAATTGTCAGGCAAAGCATTTTTATGATGCTTTCTGATAGGAAGGTTTTATAGTTTCAAATTGCCTTTTCTGAATTCATTGATTACGTGTAACAAAGTCATTACACGGTCTATAATTTGAGAGCGAGTAGAAGTCACCCAAAATAACTTTCCTTTGAATATTGCATTTCATACATACCTATGTGTTGTAGATTCACCCGATTTTAAAGTTACACTTGCATGTTGTTTAAGCGTGTAAAGTATTTAATGCATGGGTCGTTTGATCATGTTTTGCTATAGTATACGAGTAGAATGTTCCCTGCTTTTAAATTTTAATTCTCCGCTATGCTAGCATAATTCACGGCTTTGGCGCTTTATAGTAGAGAAAGTTTTCACAAAGTTTTTGATCATGTGTGTGTAATAATTTATACATTTGTTCTCTTTTCAGCAATAAACGTAACAATATCGGTGGATACTCCTGCAAGAATGGGGATATCAATAGCGCAAGATTCAGCGGGGAATAGTATTTATAGAATAAATGTACAGAGAGAGAAAGGAATTGAGATCAAGTGTAAGGCTCCTGTGCCGAATGCGCAAATGACCTGGTAATGATTAGAGCACTTTTACTTTGTTCTTTCTAAAATAAAATGATTTATCCTCACTCCATCCAGTAGTCTCTGCACTTTCACCTTCCTTTTTTGGAGAAAGTAGCAAGGACTGGCGTCGGAGATTGAGGATAAATACTTGACAAAAATAGGGTATGACAATGAATAACCGTTTTGATAAACTTTCTTATCAACAGGTATAGAATAAAAGACGATAATCGAGAAGAAAATATGGCAGATGTATGTGTAGGACACGACGTAGAATTAGCACACAAAACTAAGAGGAAGACAAGACAACAGCATTGTGCAATTACGCATAGTAGTTCTGGTGAACAATCTGCCATCACATTAAACATCAGACGAGCTCGAAAGGAGGGAAACGAGGAACTAAAGACCATTCCGGACTTCCGCAAATACGTTTGCAAAGCAATGAAAGAAGGAAACCAAGATGGTCATGCCACTGTTGAACTTGTAGGTACGTATCACTCCAGGGAATTATATTGGCTATCATTAAATTGAATGCGGCTTAACAGGTCATTTTGGTGGTGGTAACTGAATGCATGTAAAGATAAGGATAACGCATGCTTGATTTGTGAACGCTAATATTTTTCTTTTGAGATTTTCACTTTTCAACTTTCTCTTTTAAACTTTATGGATAATTTATTTTGCTCTTGCAGAAACGATACAAGCAGAACGAAAATTTGTAAGAGGAGAAAGGAGTGTAAGTGTTATAGAGGGTAATGAGCTGGAAATTTATTGTGACATTCATGGTGTCGATAAGAGTGAGTTTGAGACAGGGATGGCCAAGTTAGAATGGCATAAAGGTAAGGAGTGTAAAAGAATTACGAAACCTGTTTAAACGGAAGGATTTGGTTGAGTGCAATCATGTGAACATATTAAATCTTACAGATGGACAAAAACTTGTAGTAGAGGAATTAAAGAATGCTAAGAAAATTGCGGAAATTGGCCCAGCCGATACGGGAAGACCTTATCGGGTTGGATTTTCGTATGACATGGCAGAACCCGAACATAGAGGCCAATATAAATGTGAATTGATAAGACCATCTGCTCCAGATCACGATGCAAGTAATAGCACAAGAGTCTACTTCGATTATTACGTAAGAGTAAAAGGTACGTATCTCAACAAACCACATTTAAAAAAAGGTTATTTGTAGCTGTTAATCTTTGTTCGTTTCAATACTACGGTGTGTTACGGTTTCGACTTTCATGAGTAACCAATGTTGACATATTAGCTTACTGTGCAATTGCAACCACGATCGACTTTCGACTTTCTCCTCGTTGGTTACGCTTGCTCAGAAGGAAAAGTGGAAAAATATGCCACATCATTAAATTTTCATATGTTCAATATAAGCACTTTCTGTATTTCAGATAAACTTGGCGCACTCTGGCCATTCCTAGGGATCTGCGCAGAAGTCGTGATTCTATGCACTATAATTCTTATTTATGAAAAACGACGAAATAAACAAGAATTAGACGAGAGTGATACGGATGGGAGCCCAGATCAGTAAAAGATCAATAAACAATTTGCCTCTTCTCTCTATCTCCTGTGACTCAAAGGCAAGCAAAAGCAATGATGTTCATTAATTATTATATTCTAATTTGTAAGAATAAATATAATATTAATAATAATTAGATTTTAAAATTAATTATATTTATTACATAAAATAAACAAAGAGACTTCTAAAGGTTAGTTAGAGAAAGGTGTTGAGACAAAAAGAACTATATTATACATTATATTAAATACATCTATATATAATTATTATATAGTCGTGCTAAGAATGAGAGTAGCTGACAAGTGAATTGTTATATATCTGATTAAGTTTAGATCAACTACATAAATTGCGTACGGAAACGCCTGCCTATGGGGGTGATATTAAATTAATTCACAAAATCAGCCCCTTATTTGCTGCGTAAAATGTATGTAATTGAAAATAATTAAATATATAGCATTCCTATATATGCTATGTGAACAGGACAGAAAATACAACACAGTGTATGTTTCTATTGACCTGCTTCTGTCGTATGTAATATTGTTCTTGCATTATATCAGCAAATGAAAGGAAAAAAAATGAAAAGAAAAATCAATTTTTGTACCCTCCAAGAAACAACTCGTAAAATATATAAAGTATTCGTATTTCTCTCGTCTGTAAATACAACTAAAACCCTACTAAAAATTATTATATACCGGTTGTTAAATTCTGAGAGTATTTACCATACACATACACAGTCCAGTAGTCATATCCATGATGATCCAACAAAAAAGTTCACAAAAAAAACCTATAAATATTCACGATTGCTATATATCTCATCCCCCTTTTAAATAAACTATAATAAAAATGTGTAGTTTATTTATATTCTCACTCACCACTTCCCAACACAAAACCACCCGCTCTCTATACACCCAATGTATTCAACGAAAAGAAAAAAAAACCACATTTTCAGAGAACACATTTCTCCAACTAAACCAAACAAACTCTCTCTCTTGAAACATCTCCAACAAGTTACTGAATAATTAAAAACTATAAAAAAAATCGGTGCAGTGTTTTGCCAAATGGTTTGCACCTGTACATGCGCTCTGCCATGCCACACATTATGCTATAAACTACTCTATATTGCTACTCTTTTTTGTATCAATCAACGTGTACGTCTATTCCTATAATATGTGTTGAGACAAACTACATAATTCGTGGGTTATAATCTATCAAAATGAGTGAACTTTATAGAGAAAGAAAAACAAATCATTTTCAAATTCATATTTTTGTGTGGACTTGATTAATGCAAAAGAATTTTTAAAAGAGCATGCATGCATTACAACGGGACGACTATTCTCTTTGAACGAATGCATACTCAAGTTGTTATTCGCAGTGTTGATGTTGTTACTCCTAAACATTAAAATATTGAGTATAAAAACTAATAATAATTAGGGGAAAATAAGAGTCAGCAGAAGGGAGAAAGAAACCTATATAACTTTAGAATAGTAACGAAAAGACAAAACTAGACTTTTGTAGAAATGATATAGATGGTAGAAGAAAATAAACCGTGAGGTTAAATAACTTGTTGATATACCATACATACATATTATATTTACTGCGAATCACATTTATATATAAAAAGTAACATCATAAAAAAAATAATATTTAAGCTATGTTAACGTACTGATAATATAATATATTATAGTTTACAAGCCTAAACTAGATTACCGTACAGTTTAATTAAACTAATATTTAGTATGATTAAGGTATTACTTTAAACTGCATTAAATCTACAAAAAATAATCAGGATACTATACACACGTTTTAATGTAACAATACCACTGGTAGAGAGGAATTTGTGATTTTCAAATAATGTATTGTTGGCGTTGCGTTGACCGTATAATGCAAACTCTCGCAATTTAAATATCCATGTTATTATTACTATTATTTGTATTATATACTTGTAATGATGAATACATCACAATTATGTAATTATTATTATTATTATGTATGCTAAACAAACAAAGTATTTGCAATGAATCAATGTTTCTTTACATTTGACTCCATATAGACATCCATTTAACAATGTTTACAATTATGGTTTATTTTCCAGTTTATTATCATTATTACCTGTAATTAGCCGGTGTTCATTAGCTTACATATTTGCAATATACCCTAGTAGTTTTAAAATCTTGCCTTGATTAATAAATCCAATAATAAATTTAATTGTTCTCAACAAACAACTTATATACATCAGTAATTATTATTATGATTATGAAGATTTGTAATTTGTTCTGTATACCGTGTTCATATTGCGTGTATGTATTGTATGTATGTATTTATTTGCTTGGTCTAAAAATGTAATTAATTCATTGACTTTTCTCGTCTTATTTCATTCATCGTGTATATGTGTAATATGTAACGAATATTTAAACATGTGATGTCCAATTCTTTTTTCATTATGATATTTCTTTTTTGTCAAGAGCTCATTAAAAAGATTCAATAGTTGGAATGCCGTGCATGTTGTATTGGTTTACTCATTCATTTCTCTTGTATTTCAATGCTATTATTGGTATTTTCGTAGTATGATATGATGTATGAGTGGATATCTCCTTCTCCAGCTCTACGAGATTGGATACCAACAACGATTACAACTATGCAATTTAAATTTTCCTATCCCCAAAAATGAAAGTTTTTATACATGTCGCATTTTCCCACTTACATAATATTTGGAACTTAAAAACTCATCTAGTTCCTGCAGTAGTAGCAGTTTAGTTGTTTCACTAATGATTTGTTTGTCGATAGAAACGTGTAATTCAAAAGTAGTAACAAAAGAGCACAGTAATTATTGTTTTGTACTTTTTGGTTAAATGAATGCAGTTATTGTATTTGCATTTTAAACACACACGTTCGTTACTTTGCGGAGGAGTGAAATATGCAAGTATGAAAACATAGTTTTTCATTATTATTATTATAGACAAACCATTTATTGCCTATTCTAATAGAGAGGTGTTGTTACACAGCATTAATTTCATGGTGCCATTAAGATACTTAACAGGATTAAGTATTACATTCACAACAGAAATACTATACTTATCTAGATCGTAAGAAATCTCTAATTGCAATATGTACCTATATATATTTCATTACTGCAAAAGTTAATTACAATTACAATAATTATTATTGCTATTTACAATGTACTACATACATCAGGTTAATTTCACTTATTTTCAGTGAAGGTTCCATCATTCAAAGTGATTTACAACAAGCCATCCTGTGCACACCAAATGAATGAACTTCTTGGCACTCTATTGTCACGCTTGCTGTGTTTTATTGAGTGCTTAGGAATTTCAGTCATTTAGAGATTTTCTGTACAAAAAAACATCTTTGCTCTTTCTACAACTTCATCATTCATGAGGATGCAGAAAATGAGCGAAAAGAAATCACAACTCCTGATGGGTCATGTAGTCTTCATCAGCTCTCGCATTTTATGACAGCATTCAGAGCAAATTCAAGACATGGTGAACTTTTTTCTGTTCCTTCTTCTTATGACTATATACACATTTAATGCTAGATAGAGCTACATAATAGGATGGTACTAGAAAGAAAGAAAATTTACAGCAATTTTGACATGACAGCTCATTGATTCGTTTCAAGCTATCTGGCAAGCAAACTGTGAGATCCGGTATTAAAGATTCTGTATCATTTCACGACTTTACACACATGCAATGCAACTAGCGCTGATGTCGGATTAAGGCTACAAATTTTTCTTTCACATTTCTTTTTACACAACAATGGCACTTCCACTTCCTACTCTAATAGTAATAATTCACTATGCATAATGAAATTTAGATACTGACACCATATTATTATTACTTTGTAAGCATACTTTGACTAGAGGTTGTAAGCAGCATGAGAATACAGGTGTAAAATTAACTTTATCACTAAAGCTAGTACAACTGCAAAAAAAATTCACAATCAACGAACTAGTATTTCGTATTTATTATTATTACAATTAAGTTTAAAATGAATCACTATGCATGCAAATAATTAGTAATTTAAAATAATGTTAAATGTATAGTCATCACCAATGAACTTCTATTTGTATGGTAAAAAAAGAAAACAGTAACATTTTTGAGATCACGAGCGCATGAGTTGGCCTAACATCTCTTCTACACCTACCATACATAAAGATACAAAGCTGTACGTAAATGTATAAATAAAAAATAAAACAGAAAACCACAAAATTATGTGACAACAAACTACTATTTATAAACCTTTCATAAATGACAAACTTCATCAACGGCCAGAGTACGTGCGTATGAAAATTGTGCATTGTTCAAAGTCCAATAAAAAAGGTTGCATGATTTTGTGGTTGACGACCTGTGATTGATCTCCCTTTCTTATCTATGATTGAACTAAAAGGCATTATGTGGCACATTAAATAATCACGAGTTCTTCTAGTAATCTATTTTTTAATTTGTCCTAGGATATTATAACGCATTGTGTAGCTTGCTACCAACATGTATGTATGTACACACACATTATATTATTGTATATTATTGTGTTTCTAACACTGCGAAAAACTCTTCCCAAATTTTCCTTGACTTACTGAATTTCAACAATTTAGGCTCAAATATTGATACGAGTACACACTTTTAAATACGGAATTGTCACTAAAAATTGATAATTTTCTGTGTCTAGTATACAAAAATACTATTGGGTTCATGTATCTGTAATTATAGCGTGTCTGAATAATGAAATGTGTAGTATAAAATCTGTACAAGGGAGGGAGAAAGTGTGTACAACTCACAAAAGTTTCTTTTCGCGAATTTCTTACTGTAAAAATATTTACCTGAGAAAAATTAAACATTCGCATATAATATCTAATAGCAGCCTTAGCCTTAGACTTGATGTCAGCAGTAAATGTCATCATTGGTGTTTTTACTGTAATTGATGAAGAATGCAAGGAGAGATGTTGGATGAAACAAGAGGAATGATGTAAACTCGAAAGAAATTATAAGGTAGCGTGTAGTATTCTTAGCATTTCAATATGAAAACATGAGACGGGTGCAAGCGAGATGGTGAAAATATATTAAAAAATCGTCGTTGTCAGTATATTTTCTTTGTTGTTTCTATACTGTTATTATACTTGGAATGAACCTGCATACCTGTGTATTGTATTAAGGCTACTATACGATACACATTGTATGTAGACAGCAACAAATGCCAATAATGAACTGAATTGGTTAATAATAATTTATAAAAAAAAAACAATTGGGGTTTCTTTCAGAAACGAATGAAATGTAATCGTGATATTATAATTACGAGGGGGAAAGTTTTCAAATAACGAGGCATGGCTTCGCACGGTTCGTGTTCAAAAAAAATGTTTAAAACTACGTATTATTATTAAAAATGAGGAAAAGAGAGGAAAACAAGGATACTTAAAGAATATTTTACGAAGACAGCCATATTATATACCTCAGAGAGGAGGGTATCACAGTAGACATGTAAGCAAAAAAGTATATATGCACTTTTATTACAGCACTTCATCAACAAATCTTTTAGTAGTTAAAATATGCGGAGTAAAATTGTGAATTTAGTACGTTGACCGTCATAATGAAGAAAAAAAAGTAAATCAACCATATAATATGCATTGGTCTTCGATTTGCTGGAATAACTCCATCGATTCAATTAATTTGTGCCTATAACTTTAACTGATGGTAATATAATCACAAGTTTATTATGTTCGTTGTCGGCAAGCAATTTTCAATGACATCCTTTTATTGTTGTTGTTATAATCATTATTAAAAGTATTCTCTGTTGTCAATATCAGTGCGCTGCGCGTGTCAATACAGTGTGTATTTCATTCAATACAACAAAAAGTAATAATAATACTAATTCAAAACAAAAATAGATGCTTCGCTACACATAATACGTAATTACCTATCTCACACACAAATATAAGGACGAGTATAAAAAATCTGACCAGAAAAGAAGACCGCCGATCGTTCTCGTAACAATAATACGCAATTGTTACCAAAAAAACTACCTAACAATTAATCATCATAAAATACTAAATGTACACGCGAAAATAAGAACTAACTTCATGATGACCGACTGTGTAATTAATTAATTGGTCCGCCAATCTAAAAATGTATAGTTTTGCCTATTTGTGACATACATCATAGACTTTTTTCTTCTGGATTTCTAAATGGATTTATCTATGAAACGTATAAATATATGTTTATCTATCTGCACTTCCAAAATAAAGTATACTTTATTATGATTATACTATATACTGTGTACAATACACAAACCAATTAGCTTTAGAGTGCCCAAGTTCCAACCTATTAAAAGTATATGAAAACTTTTAATTTACCACGATTAAGGATTTAAAGTGTATGCTATTATTATATGAATATTTACAAACTATATATTATGTCGACGATTTCATTAAAATACTGAATGTAGAGTAAGTTTATACATACAACTATACATAATATGATAAGTATGCATACAATAACTGTAGTGGTTCTTACAAAGTTGAAAACAAGAAAAGTGAATTATTTTTAGACGTTTCTCAGAATACGTTTCAGTGAACATTTGTTACATAATGCTAGCAATTACATGTATAATATTAAGGTATGTAGATAGATAGCTACATAGCCATCGCATCGTGCATCTCAACTCCCCCAGATTCCCCGATAAATTTTAAGATTAATATCATCAGTATTGGTTGCATCTTTTATGAACTATATAAATCGTTAAATTCTTCTTACTCATTATTGCTGCTGCCTGCTACTAAACATCACGACAACGGAAATGTGAAATGTTACTGTTACAATTCGCAAAACAAAAAAGTAACCGCGGAATGATAATGATAGATATTATTATTGACCTTTTGTTCCTGCTTTAATAGCCAGTTCAGTATCTATTATAAGTTGTTCTAGTTAATTGTTGAATGGCTTCCGTTATATCTTGCTGTTTCAGTTAAAAATATACAGATATACTAATAATATGTTTAAAATGTATACATGACATGAATATCATGTAGAATCTAAAGAGCTTAGGTATATTTTTAATACAAAGAAAATTAATACGATTGCTTCTATTATTCAATGTGGTTTCCGTTGATTTTCAGTTTATCTTAATGAAACCCTTTACATTGACCATAAGGAAATGTGAACAAAAATATATTTTTGTTCACTTCTAGTACCTTTCTCAAATGTAGCAAAAAAAAAGTGAAAGTACGCACTCCTTTTAATTCCAAGCCCAACATGTTCATTCCTTTTAAAGGTGATCAGTACACATGATTACCCGGAACAATGCGGATTTTTATATATAAAAATCTACACCTACACACACACACTCACTAATTAAAAGTTAAAAAGTGTTCTCCGTTTCCAGATGTTGTGTTTACAGAATGATGATAGAAGACAAAACAGCTCATGGTGATGATTTATTAACATGATGTGCTCTTCTGTCGATTTTCTTCTTTCTTATAATTATCGAAAAGAATATTTATAATTCATATTATATGTACAATATAATTATATATCTAGGTACAATCAATCTTTTTGCTCTTGGCAATCATATTTTACTGATTGGGTGAATACATATTTATATAAGTTTTAAAAAGAAAACAAAAAATAACTTACAATTTAATGAAGTTTTACGTGCAAGTGACCACACGCATTTTATATACTAAAAATCTCTGTAACAAGTATATATTATGTGTGCATACTTACACAAGTTGTTATTGTTGTTACTAATATTGATGTAGGGCCATTAGCAAGTACTAAAACTAAAAAGATTGCCGAGGAAAACATATTGTATCTGCAAAAGTAAAGGTGTTAATAATGAAAGTTTTATTAAGCGTGTTTCCTAGTCGTGATATTTTTGAAGCAAAGAAGAAGGACATTATTTCACTGAAGATATCTACAGTTCTCTCTATTCGTTTATTCAACCAAAGCTTTGCATGCTGTCAAAATAAGAATGTTTGCGTGTTTTACAGCATTGTCGCGTTTCAAAATTTACATAACACGTTGGTTTCAGAGTAATGTAGTGTTGCTTTTAGAATACAACTTTCCACCTGCCTGTCAAAATTTGATGCTTTCATGTTTAGTTTTCCATTCTTCGACTCTGATTATTTTTCATGTGTGACAATTCCATGACCCCAAAATGGAACAAAAGAACAAAACTTGATGGATTCTAATAAAAACAAGAATACATTGACATTATGCCATTGAATAACAAACGGCGAATCCCAAACACTCAAAACAAATTGACATATTATGAATATGGTAGCATGGCTATTATATAAACATACTGAATACTTTTTAAAAAATGTTTGAAAAATAAAATAACTCGATGAAACATTATTTGATTGATTAAAAACTATATATCGTGATTTATTACTATAAAAACTTTACAGTTTTAAGAAAACCATTATAACTTTTACGTGTTTATTATGTTATTATTTAATTACATACAGACGACGTGCGTATATATATGTTGTATAATATTATGCATTCTACTGTGTAATGATACATTATGTGAATAAACATAAAATCGCAAAGCAAACAAAAGAAACTATTTAATAAATACTTATGTTCACGTTGACGTACGGAGAAAAAAACAAGGAAAATACAAGTAGATGAGAAAACGACGAAGTTATTTTTTAGGATATGTACTCAATTATCAGTAAATTAATAAATTCCTATATATACTTCTATACATACTAATTAATATTACTATATTATATATTATAAATATTGTATAGATTTAAAATACTATTATTATTATTACAATGTATTCGAAAAGTAAGAGAAGCCGTTAGTTTAGCATAGACAGTTCTTACAAAAAGCTAACAATAATCATTTATTGTTGATAAAAAGGAAATTACATTTTAAGAGAAATAAAAAACGGATAAAAATTTACGAATTCCTTGACTTTCTGTTTTAACCTTTAGCTTGTGTAATTTTCAGCACCACAGCATTCACATTAATTCATACATCAAATGAACTTTTACTCTGCTTTGCTTGTTCTCTTAAAGTGTTAATGGAAGAGTAGGTCTACTGGGAAAGCAATTTAGCACTGTGTAAACGGCCTAGCTGTTGAGGAAAACTACTAGAGCGGCTGTGCTGCATCCGAGAAAGTGGGAAAAGATGGTAAGTGGTTTATACAACAAACTTATCGTCATCATTTATGGAATCCAGCTGGAAACCTCTGTGCTATATGAGAAAATACCACAAGAGAAAAATAAAGAAAACTTACAAGTCAACTCTCCAGTGCCATCATTAGCATTAAACTTAAGGAATAGCTTTTCCTCTAGATGACCAGTTTTTTTGGAATATTATGCAAGTATACATATGATACTCATACTACTGCATAGATAAATATATTCTGAACAGAAAGGTGAAATTGTTTTTTCATCTGACATGAATCCCAGTCTCAAAATCCCAGAATGAAGTAATGGCCCACATTAAAAGTGGTTTATATGACTAAATTATATTCACAAATGGAATGTAAGTACATTAAGAGGAGAAGACGGAGTGAATTATGCTCTGAAAATTATGTAGTCAGATTTATTATAATTTGATAGTCTCTCTCTCTCCTACGCTCTCTTCAGTTTCCTGTGAAGTATAGTAGATTTTTCTTTGTTGCAGCAGCAGTGGGTTTTTTAGAGGCTGTAAACTAGATCCCTAATATGTACCTAACAATACTCACCGCTTATGACTATATAAGCCTACACGAGCATGAAGGAAGTGGGTGTAATTTTACTTTTTATGCTTAATTAGCAAAGCAATCGTGAGGAAGCATAAGGAATGTTCTCTCAGTCGTAGATTCTCAGATTCCATTATCCACACTTTTAATTACATGCCAATGTCAAAAACGCGCACATGGAAGTTTAATGGGAAAAAACTATTGCGTCTTTCTAAAATTTTTCATTAAAATTTAAATGACAGGAACTACTCAAATTTGGCAATCTCTTTGTTACATGTGTATGCTATAAAATTATATCACCTCACATGCATCAACTTATATTTAGTTGTCATTCAACATTAGAAGTGAATCGTAATCAGTAATCGCGCTCCATCATGAATCAACGCAAATATCAGTTCGCAGCAATTGTCATAATTTTAATTTGTCATGAAAGTGCATCTTTTCTCTTCCCACGAAATGGAAACAGCCAAGGTAAAATGCGGAACAAAAACTAAATTTATATGTTATTGCGTACAACATTTTTATGCCGGTGCTGTGCATTCTCCCCAGTTTTCTGGCTGACAGGTCCACCAACCATTCAATCAGGTTCCTGTAGATTCGGGGAAACTTCCATGAACTCTTCAGTGCGACCATGTAAGTACTGCACTTGTTTCGGGATTTGGTTATGCAGACAAATAAGCAACTGCCAACCGCAAATCAGCACCCCTTCAACATCCACTGTCAGTACTACTACCTCAACCTCATCTACAAACGTTCTAACCGTGGGTTAGATCCAGCAAGCAATTAACTAAATGCAATTATTGTTTTTATGAAAAACTATTGCAGGTTTACTTTTACTGATTTGATTTGTCATTAAATTCGAAAAAGACATTGATTAGATGCTCTTTGTAACATTTTAATTGTTTCATATGATGAACTCCTAACTTTCATGAATAACTGAAATAATATGGAATATATTCCACTAAAACGCTCATCCTAGAGTCCATCAGGAAATCTCTGGAGTACACACATCTCTATCCAAATTGAATAATTAACTTCAAAATTCAATCATACTTTCGAATCTGAGTTAAGTGGAGAAAGCAGATAAAGTGATAACTATATAGAAAGCAATAAGAGATTTGTAAAATACAAGATCATACCACATAATATGCTCAATTCACAACGCAAATCTGCTCTTAAGTTTATTTTAAAAATATCTACTATAATCTACTGGGTTCTAATCAGATCAATCCAAATCCCTTCCTCCAAAGTTAAGCTTCATGACGCAATTCTGCTCAATATACGTCAGTTTCATCAAATTTGTCATTCTAGCAGTATAACAATCCACTACCAACATGCTCGACAGGTTTCAACGTTTCTAGTCCGCATCTCTCGAAAGGACAATTTCATCTGAAAAGACATGAAACAGGAGCTGCTGTTAAATGTACGAGTTAAACATTCCTTTCACTGTGGGTTTCTCTACATGAGCAAATGCTATGAACACCCATCCTGTACCTGTGATCCACTCAAAGTGAAATACACGCCTTTACTTTCGCCTCCTCTCTCCTCTTGCAAAGTAAAAATAGCATGGATAATATGATGGTGTTGGACACTCAGGTAAACATACATAATATAACTCCATTAATAGAAAAGTTATGTCTAAGGCCGTAACTTTACCTCGAGTATCAATACAAATTGTTTTAACCATATGGGGTAAAAGGATATGTTCCAAAAGCCATCAGTCGCAGTCCATGGGAATAGTGTAGTTTAGTGTGTTTCTCGCAATTCTGTCCACAAGTTTCGGTGCACACATTGTGTACGTATCATGTATGTGTAAAAGAGGCGCCCAGTTCCTCAACTGTGCTGAAATCGATTGGAAGGAATGGGCACGCCCGAGTTTCCAAGCATGTCATTTGCCACCCCGTGCACTTCTTACACGGGCATGTATAAGTAAATAGCTTCTTCTCTCATCTTCTCTCGTGTATGTATACTGCCACCGTCATGTTCACTCTTTCTTTCTCGGTTCGTTCTCGTAGCTGTCGTATATCAATCTAATGCATTCACGTTTCGTTGGAAAGAATAGACATGAAAATTATATGCAATGTACAAGCTCTCTATGAGCACATCTCTCAGGCCCACTAAGCAATATATAATATGGTTAATATCTTCACATCAGCTATTAATATAAATTATACTTATATTGAGCCAGAAAGAGAGAAATTTAAGTACACAGAAACGATGATACTACTTTCCTGGTAGTTTTTGTGAAAACATATTGCGTATCAAAAGCATACAGGCAGCTAAAACTATACCAACATCATCAGAACAGCAACATGCCTCTACATGTGCGTCAAATGAAAGAAATGAGCATATTTGGTTATTACTGCTTTCAAAACCTGTGTTTTATCATTATTTTCATGCCAGGTTTCATGTCATACGAAACCGTTCTGTTATGCCTGGTATTATTGGAGCGAAAACTTGTAACAACAACTTTCTTTCACTGTAAGCACATATTATATAGTCTGTGAGTACTTACATAACACTATATATTCTATAGTGGGAACTACCACAACCATCTCGAGCTGGAAAATCATCTAGTATAAAAAATATACATATATAGTGGCTTTTACATTGATATAAGAGGTGATTCCAATCTCGTGTGAACATGCATTTTCAGTACGGGTAAAGGCGAAAGCACGTTACTGCTTTCATCCTAAACTTTTCAATACAACTGTTCCACACAAAATCAAGAACAGTAATAGTTGTGTTGTTTATGTGCATATGTATGTAGAGGCATATAAGGAGATATTTTATAAAGTGCACTTTATATTCCAGGGAAAGTATAATAATAACGGTATATTGCAGCAGTACACAGTAGTCGTGAAAAATGATAAAAAAAGAGTAAAGGTTTAGAATGGACTATGTGAGTATGTTGTGTTGTCGAGAGCCAAAAAGGAAACCTGCCAATTGGCCAAAACTCCCGTACTTTAAGTAGTTGCAAGTACTGTGAAACCAAAATGAAAGGTATAAAAAGTTTACACATACAATGGGAAACTACTATTAAAAGCCTATATAAATTGTATACAAAAGTGTGGTGAAGTACAGAGGTTTGTACGCAGTAATGTATCTGAAATGTGCATAAATAGTAGTGTATAGGACACATATATTCTTTATGAAAGATGCAATTATTGTTTGTTGCCACTAAGTTACTACCACCAGTGGAAGGTGAAAATGAAACGTTCTTGTAATACACAGGAACAAACAACCTGCAATGAAAATATTAATTGATTCCTTATATATCCTCGTTAAAGGAGAAAATAGTCAAGGTTTGTGTCTCCGAAAGAATGGAGTGACAAGTTGGAGGAAAATATTGCAAATTAGATTATAATTATTTTAAACCACACTATATCACCAAACATTGTTAAATAGTTCTTAAATGTGATGTGGAATGACTCTCTTATTGTTTTAAGCCACCTATGAAATTACTTCGCAGCAATTAGTCGGTGAAAGTGCTATCATGAGAGCAAAATGAACCAAAGAGTGACCAGAATAAAAAGAAAACGGAATGAGTGCTAGTGAACGAATTTAAGCTGATCAAGGAAGTGACCCTTGGAAAGGGAGAATAAAGTGAACTCTTTAAAATGTTTATTGGTAATTCTAAATATAAAAAAATAGGGAATACATGTTAAAATATTTTGTTGTGATTGGAAGTGCTGGCACCGACTATCACAACAAACGCATTCGATTCTTAAGTCCCTTACACGGTTACGCATAGTATAATTTTGGATAGCAATTATCGTTACAAATTATTGTCATTGTATAATTTCATCTTCGTTACTTCTTATGTCAATGTGCTTAACTATAGGAGCAACAGTAGAAATAAAAACGCATTCCGCTTTTTGATAAAAAACATGCACAAAATATTTGTCAACAGCAAACTTACTAATTTATGATAAAATTGTACTTCTCTAATTTATTCTGACGAGTACATAATTATTATATACGAAATCATTACGGTTCAAAAAGAAAAATATCGCACAAACCACCGTATGGACCTATTAAAGTTTTTATGCATATTATTCAATACTGAAGCGACAACAGTGCGCGGAGTTGAGTGATGTTAGAGTATAAAAGTGCGGTGGTGTTGGTAAAGAGCGGAAATACGTTGTTGTAATCTGTGTGAGGCTGAATGTCTACAAAAAACCACAAAAAGGATAGATGGTCACAAAATACAAATAAACTTGCTGCACCACCAATTTTCATGAGAAAACTCTACTGCTAAAGCACAGATTATAAAAGTACTAGTTCATGAATTTAAAGTAATAAACATTAATTTTATTGTGCATGGATGAGCCACTAGAAGTCATGTGATTTCCTTTTTCATGAGGACAGTAAATAGCAAGCAAAATCTTTTTTTAGGAATCAACTCATGATCACCAGCGTAATAGATATCTTCTTCTCTCATCATCATCTTCAACTCTCCTTGATTGTCGTTTTTTTAAGAGAAGCAGCAGTACGAGTACATCAACATCGTTTCGCATTATCGTTGTTCACCATGCGTACGTGACATTTTCTCCGGAAACTTGAAGTGACAGGAAAACACACAAAAAACCTGTGATATCTATATACAAGCATCAGCAAAAATAATTTTTCTACATGTGTGTACAACAAGGTTAATGTTATTGAAACTGATACACATAAACTAATATGATTATGACTAACAACTACTACTAGAAAAAGTTGGTATCATAATATGCCATCTTCATGACTCATAAACATGATTCCGCGGACGTGTGTCTTCTCACTTGACACAAGCAACCACCTAGAATGTGAAATGTATTAAGTATTCTACCCAGTTTCCGCTATAAGCAGCAGCCGCAACGTCACATAAAGTGTTCTCCTTTTTTCGTTATCTCTATATAATCATCTATTGAGGAAGAGCACCTTGTTCTGAGTGCTCTTTGGTGCTCCTTGTGTGCGATCATCTCATTCGTCAAATTCTCAATCAACAAGCATTCCAGTTCAAGGGAAGAGTCAGCATCTCACCGTAGTATTATATCATAAAATATTCCATTGTCAATAGAGTATAAACGAAAATTAAAACATAAGCTTTGAAGGATATTACCGTTTGTCAGCCATTATCTTTTGTAAGCAGTAGTAACGTTCTTAAAGTAGAAACAAAAACACGGGTAAATGAAATATTTTAGTAGGCGATCTGCACAATTTTCGTTGCGCTGAAATGAGGCTATTGTTGTAAAATCTTCCAAGATAACTACATATAAGAAACAGGAGGGAAATTATTGACAGTATTACTGTTGAAGGTCATGGTCAACAAGGTCGGATGATATTACATCGCATCGTAGTAATAAAATTGCTTTTTGGGAGATTTGATAACATGATAATCTATCATGAGAACTATAGTGTCCGGAGAAGGACCTTCTACGCCCATTCAGGCGTAGGCTACTAAAATATTTGTTTAAAATTATAAACGGACACATATTCTCGTGTCACGAGTACTCGGCCAACTAATTTTGGAGTGAATATTCCGCTACCTGTGTTCAAAAAAGCTTTTACTATTCAGAGAAAGCATCCGATTTTTGTCGGAAGTAAAAGCTGCCACACTGCAGATCAAACGTGAGAGCTTAAACTGTGTACCCGTTGAAGGTTCCACAACGACGGTCACAAGCAATTCCAGTTCTATTAACGCTCGAAGCGTTAACAACGTGAACAGTTCCAGCGGCAACGGGTCAGGCCGGGTTTGTGTCATGAGTGCAGATCTCAGCCTGAAAATTGATACACCCGCTGAAAGTATCGAAGCACTTGCAAAGGAGGCTGAAGCCCTCAAGGCCAAACTTGAAGAGGAGAGACAGAAACTCAATGATGTTGCATGTAAGTAATTTAAAAAGTTTCAACAAGTAAAAATCAACCTATCTCATCTTTTCATAAGATATGAGCTTATACCTATGCATACTATCGCCATAATCCCTTTGGACAATACAGTGATTAAAAATAGAAGTATTTATGAAATATTCAAAATATTGTTCATTTCGCTTTCTAAAAGTCAGTGAGAGTACCTAAATGTAGTTTGATATATTTTATGAGATATATGGATAGGTACGCATTCTTTTCCTTTCACTTTTGTTCCGGAAAGAATAAACATATCGTCTCGTGAATGGAATGCATCATTCTTCCATTTTCTTCATAATTCTTCAACATCATACGCAGTAATAAATGATCCAGAATATGGGAAAGTCCTTGAGTTCCAACCTCTTTAATACATATTATGACATTCTTGGTTTTCACTTATCAATAAAGAGCCATGTCGGGCTAGAAAACTAGAGCAATTTTGCATTATCCTTTGCAGTCTTACGAATGTAGGAATTTGCTCTTTATGTTTAAAGATACTGACGTTTTACGGCTTGTAGGTGGGGTCGAACGTTATTTTGATATTTTAATAGTACATGTTTTTGGTACAACGAAGGATTTCTTGAGTTGTAGAAATCTACTTAGGTATACTCGCGAGACTTACTCTTAGGATATAAAAGTGATATCATATACATATAGCTATGCTGAGGAATGTCGTGCTAAATTATTTAGATGGTTGCAGAATACTTTAAGTTCAGAAATATCTACTATGAGCAAGCATACAAAAATACCAGCCCCAAGTCATGTTTCGAAGGCAAAGAAGCCGCGTCTGATAAATAAATATGAATCAATGAATATTGAAATGTTACTTTTGTATGATTTGGAATCTATAGTGTCAACAGTAGCTCAACGACTAGAAAATGTTGGTCAGCTTAACATCAAACCCAGGCGAGTTCTCAAAGGCCACCAAGGAAAGGTATTATGTGTCGACTGGTCACAAGACAAGCGTCACGTTGTATCATCGTCGCAGGTAAACAAATGTTTTGAACGCGCATATAAACATTAAATACATACATATTAAACTCATAAAAGACATGTATGGAAATGTAATTATTTTAGCATGATCCAGATGTGATTTACTTGACTCCTTTCCTTTGTTTCAGGATGGGAAAGTAATAATATGGGATGCATTTACTACCAACAAAGAGCATGCCATCGCAATGCCCACGACATGGGTGATGGCATGCTCGTATGGTCCTTCAGGAACTGTGATCGCTTGCGGGTAATAAATTAATTTTTGTTGTTAACCTCTTAAATTTCATCTCATCAAAGTCCATTCATTTCTTCATAATGGCATGCTTGATTCTGAACGGGGCGGAGGTGGGTAGACAAGAGAGAACGCGCTAGAAAAGAATCTCATTAATCCAGTTTTTGGAATTGCACATGTAGACTAGTTGAATTTTTGGTCTGTCTTCTTCTCTCATCGCTAATGAGCATCTTCCAGCATTATATGTATGCATATATACAACACAACATATTTATGTACATAGATACCCATTTTATTCATAATAAAATGGGTATAATATAATGCTATAATAGCCCATAAAGATATAGAGAAGCTGATGAGATTGAAACAGGAAAGCTGTGGTTTTAGATAATGTGATTGTGATGAATGTTCGTGGTGCTTGTCAAAAAAGGCACAACACTTTTTGCTTTACAAATCCTATGACTTCGGTATACCCTTTTTTCTAGGAATATCCTTTAAAGTCATTATGAATTATACATGCTGCAAAGCATCTACATGTAAAAGGGTTTACATACATCTTCATCAGCACTGTACATAGATATACATAGTAATAATATCGATATCATGCTATAGTTTTCTCTTGCTAACCTTCATTTCTCCAGGATAATGTTTTTTCTTGCGTTAAGCGCTGCATAGTACAAAGTCACAATGTTTTTGGGAGTAGTAGTATCATTTGACTTGCAATGCAATTAGTATGTACATAACTTGATTTCTTGATCATTTTCAGAGGACTTGATAATAAGGTTACTGTGTATCCCCTTTCCTTGGAAGATGACGCAACCCAGCGGAAGAAACCAGTGGGAACTCATACCTCTTACACTGCCTGTTGTACATTCCTTCCTTACTCAGACTATCAGGTTAACAGAATTTCACACTAATCTTAAATATCTCGCCTTGCTATACAGTTTCAGTATTCGAGAAAAACTAGGGTCTAATTTTTCACAAGCGAGCAAAGAAAAGGGCATGAGCTAATAGGAATTCTCTGCAAGAGAAACTTTCCGTAGTAAAAATAATGGCATATTACAACACGCTCCTTTCTTTATTCATTCTAGATCTTGAGTGGTAGTGGTGATAGCACATGTGCGTTATGGGATGTAGAGTCCGGTTCGAGATTACAAAGCTTTCATGGTCACACCGGGGATGTCATGTCTTTGGATCTAGCTCCACAGGAAAACGGAAACACTTTTGTCTCAGCTGTAAGCTTTCCTAATGACTAGTTTCCATCCTCCTCTAATCATATCCGTGTAATTGTTATTGCTCTGGAGGCTGGCCAAGTTTTTTTTAGCTAACGTGATAATGACCACCTGTTGTCCCATTGTAATTACAGGGCTGCGACAGAAAAGCGTTGATCTGGGACATGAGAACCGGCCAATGTGTACAAACTTTTGATGGTCATGAGAGTGATATCAATACTGTTAAATTTCATCCGAGTGGAGATGCGATAGCTACTGGATCAGACGATGCGACAGTATGTGAAGCTATTTTTTAATGCTTACCTTACCTACTAAAAGAACATTTACATATATGAATATCATTTGATTTAATTCATTCAATGCACTTATAATAATTAATACAACTGGTAGATACTTTTATAATGCATGATACATGATGAAGCCTCATTTGATCTCGCTTTGCAGTGTCGACTGTATGACTTAAGGGCGGATCGGGAAATCGCGGTGTATTCCAAAGAATCAATAATCTTTGCAGTGAATACGGTAGATTTTTCACACAGTGGAAGACTACTACTAGCGGGCTATAGTGATTATACAGTGAACGTATGGGATAGTCTGAAATGTCATCGGATATCAATACTCTACGGGCACGATAACAGTAAATTCAATATCAGAAATTTTTTTAATAGTGGGGGGAATATTAAAGTTTGACATTTCTATGTTATTAATTTTTCCTCTGGCTTCTTACTTAGGGGTCTCATGTCTCAAAGTCTCTCCCGATGGTACCGCATTCTGTACAGCGAGCTGGGATTCCACACTTCGTGTAAGAATTCAACTCAAACTTTTCCATCCTTTCACTTCCTTTTCTCATCTCTTTCTATTGTAGTTTCCCATATATAACTTTTAGAAGTACCTATCATACATAACCAGCATTTTGCTAATATATACTTTCCTTTCAATCAACTTTCTCAAAAATACCTATGCACGCTCTATATATTTCCAAAACTCTGTAAATTTTTATTAGTGTAAAACACTATCTCTGCTTTCACTTTTGCTCCCTTTTTTCGCATGTAAGAAAGTGCTTTTCCCTCAGTATGCCTACATGTCATAGCTGAAGTAAGCTATGATAAGTATATGATTTTGGCCGCAATAGATCTTTACGTAACTCTTGGCATTTTCTCGTGTTTCCTATTGTTCAAAGGTAGCAAGCAAGCAGCGAAGACCTCACTCTTAGCTTTGCTTTGATAGACCAAACTGTTTGCTCTTTCGTTCACCGCATCATCGTTCAAATGGGTGCGCATCTAAAAGTATTACTGCTAAAATAAGACCAGCATCGAATACTCATCCTCTTTCTCTTCACTTCACCTTTAAAATCTTGTATCTTATCATCATCAAAGCCTTTTTCTTTTTTTATTTATTTAATTTTCCTTTCACATCACATGTTTTTTTTGGGTTGCCGCAGGGCAACTTTTTCGACTAAAAAGGAATGGTTCTTGTTGTTTTTCCTTTCGAAAGGAAGCTGTTCCTTTTTTTCAAATCTTCTTTCATTCCTGGAATTCTTTAACTGAAAAAAAGTACATTTTATTTGTACCTATGCATCACTTTAGAAAAACCCTTTCGCATATACTGATAGTATTCATGTAAATAGAAGTCAGAAATAGCTTTCTCAAGCCTCAAGGCACTGTTTGCCAATCGGAATATTTTACCATGAAAAAAGGCAGACTGAATCATTGTGGGAAGTATACTTAACATACTGCCAGTTAGTTTTAATGGTCACTCAAGTCTTTTTCTATTCAGAGAAAATACGGCAAGGTAGTCAGAACGAGAATCGCATATTGCTCTTATCGTTTTATATCAATACATTTTATAGGCATCAGTTCTTTCATAATATATTTTATTTCACATTTATCTTTTACCTCACACTATTTCCCCATATATCTGGTTTCCAAACTTTGTAGCCTGAATAAGTCAAGTACCCATTTCCTTACGGAGAAAACCAAAAGAGAAATATGATGTTAATTTTTACTTCCAGTCACGTATTCACTTCACAAATCCACACTCTGAAAATTGCTATGCATTCATACGTTCTTGTATTCATGAGACCTTTTGGAGAGAGTATGCAACAAGCTTAGGCATATCAAACACGAAAAGGAAATTAGATGTTTTTCAAGCATTACCATCCATTTCTTAAAGAAACTATTGAATCTATGTATAAGGTATACAATGTATGTATTATTTCCTTGTAAATCCATTTTGTTCTGAACATTCACAATTTTTATGTAGTTGCTAGAAATGAAGCCAGATTTTAACCCATATTTGCTGACTTGAGTAACCGAAAATTTCCATGAAAAAACCTCAAGAATAGAAGTACACAATAAAGACAATGAGCACTTACAATCAGCGCATTAAATCTGTGTTTAATACCAAGCTTCATAATTATCATGAGCTTCTTGTGTTGTATTGTTCTTTGTTCTCGTCACTATCCCTCTTGAAATACAAGCCTTTTGTTAAGCTCATTGTAACCTTTGTATTGCTTACTTGAGCTATTAAGAGGCTTGTCGTTTCTTCGTAATCGGATTAAGTTACATCGAACGAGTAAATAATATTATGAAAGCACCTTTAATTCTTATTTAATGTTCTCACTAAATATTCTGCTAGGTAGGCATTCTTATTAATTCCTCTGCATATAACATCCCGAATCCTTATGACAGTACATAATTGAGTACTCGTTTTTGCAAGCTTCTTATCTACTAGTAGTGTTGTTCAATTGAATTTTGCAAGTAGTAATCAATCCTCCTGAAAAGTGAACATGTGAAAAGAATCGCTCAAGTGAAAATTACATTTAATCCTACCTAATAATGAAAGCAATATATTTTTATGGCTATTTTCAGGTCTGGGCGTAAATCAGTATACAACTTAAAATATTCCAACCATTATTCTATTTCTACTACAAATCTTAATAAGTAAAATATCCTTACTACTTGTAATACTGTTAAAACTAACAAAACTCAGTTGTATTATTCATTTTATCCCGACGCCATTATACATTACACTGTACGTAAATCAAATTATTAAGCGTTCATAAAGGATACATTAATACAATCGTTTTACTGAGATCGGCCACATTAAACCAAGAAGTCAATTTGCAGTAAACCAAACACCTTGTATGTTACCGTGATCATCAGTGACTCGAAATCTTCAGAAACAAAATTAAAGCAGGTCTAACCAACTATTTAAATCTCCAATGAAAAAGCAATGCATCAACAACGGAGAAAGCAGAACGAAGAAATTGGTACAATTATGTTTATCAATACATGTCGAAGGGGAACCAAGAGTATTTAAACTAGTTACTCCACTCGTTCGTTCATTATTGTGTAAAATACACAATCGACAGTGTGGTTTAAAAAACTAAAATTCTGTTCCGTTTTTGAGAATATACATACGTCAATCCATCAATTCACAAATTGTAAACCTGAAACATCTAAGGCTTCCATAAGTTAAATACATACTATTACGTACTTTTACTGCAACATCAAGTCACACGAACATTTAAAAAACCGTAAAAATATTAATAATTATTAAAAGGTGTAAATTATCTTTTAGCAAAACTACTTTAATTGATTGCCACGTAATTAGTTATTTAAAATTTACATTCAGATTAGATGCGCAGGAACAAATTATTATTATTATGGAAAATGAACACAGCGGTAATAATAATGAATTAAATTAAATCTCTTTATATTATCGTCGACGCTATTTATTACTGTTACTGCTGTATACTATACTAGTATGCTTTTACAACGACAAGATGTGCTGAATTTATATATAATGCTACATCGTTAAACCAATAATTGTAACATATTGTTACACAATGTTATTTGAGCTCTATTTGCAAAGTAGAAAAGTCGTAGGTAGACTTGCTTGTTTTGTACAATTATTCATTTTAGTTACAATTTAAACTATTGAAGTAAAGAAGCTTTTGGGTTAAAATGTTACATGGATGCATTCTTCAAAATCGCTGTTGATAAAATTTTAAAATCAAATTTTGCGTCGTGGCAAATATAATTTTAATGTTCCGAGTTAAATAATAATATTATTTTAATGTTAGTATCCATAAATTTATCCATTTATAAATTTACTAATAACATTTGTGTTAATGTTTTCTTTAGCTTTTGGATATTTTTTTAGCATTTCCTCAAATGAAAATTTTCTAATTTGTTAGATATTGTTGCACAAATACTATGCATGTATCCTTTAAAATGTTGAGACTTAAAACGCCGCGCAAACTGCAAAGCAGGAGAACAAGGTAGGTTGGTAAATACTTCCATGAAAGAATTACCCATCACAAAAAACAAATAAGATAAGTAATACCTGCACAATGAACAATCTTGTTGACAGGTAAAACCTTGAAACAAACGCTAATGTATAGTTTTAGAAGGGTAGATCTATCAACAATAATATAATTTTTAATGTCGCTTTGCTATTTGTACTGAAATGTAATATTTTTAGATTGTTTGTTATCTTCGTTGTTAGCATGTCATCATGATCACTTAAATATATGAATGATATGGCATCACACCTTGATGCGTTTGAATTATTATCATGTCAGATTATTCGCTTTAAATTTGTATAAGTTTTTAGAGAACAATATCTATCGTATTAGAGATATGGCTACATAATGATTGTATGATTATTGCAGAAAATGTGCAAAACAGAAACTAACGAAAAATATGGTTATGCGCAAGAATTTCTGGTAAAGTTTACTGTGAACTATAATCATGATAATATTGTGAAAGTATACTGCATGTACACTATTAATAAAATACGGATTGTTAAGGTGTTATTGCTATTGAAAAGAACAATCATTAAAGCGGAATTTCAAAAGTCCTTCTCACTAGTAATAATATAAGAAGTAATAAAAACGACAACGTTCAATGCTATAAAAATCTCAGATTTATTTGCTAACTAAGTGATTCTCCGAAGTCCGATTCTCCTGCCACATTTTAAATTCAAAACCCATCACACCCACTCATTTCGTTAGTTGTTTTTGTATTTAAAGCTAAGGATTTTATAAGATTCATAATTTAACAGTGTCATAACATGACAGCATGTTGACGAGAGAAAAGATCATGATCACCAACAAATATTGCATTATACAAATTTAACATTACAGCAGTGGAGTTGTAGAGTTGGAGAAAGATGACACTGAAGAAAACCGTTACTTTGCTATGCATTCAATCAAGACTATGATGAATCATTCATTGGAGCGTCTGCGTCTGTTTCAAGTTTCTCATATTCCCCCATCAGATAATTTATATGAACTAACGAAATATCATAATACGCGAAAATGATTCTCATTCATAAAGGGTTCCCTTTCCTCTAGCCAAGTCAAAGTTACATTGTTATTGTTACGTCATAGAAGGGTGAAAATGTATTACAAAAGGATAAAGAGCTACACGAGACACGAAGTTTAGTGTTACGATTTGAGAATCCCCTTTGGGACTTACTCTTTTGTTTGGACAGATATTATGCATACATAAATGCAAGGACACAGTAATGGTGTTAGAGCGTCGTTTATCCAGCTTTTTGAAGTAGTAGCAGTTTCCTTTTTCGGAGAAGAAGAGGGGACGGGGACGGGACACAGAAAGGGAAGCAATGTGTCTTTTTCAGTATGTAAAGCACCAAAGTGGCAACGCAAGTACAATTCGGTACAGTAAGGCATCCCTACTACTTTGCCATTCAGCATGTAACCACAAATCTCAAATGGAATACATAATATCGTGAAAGCGTATTCCCTTTCTCTAAAACCTTGAACTGGGAGGGGGAAGGCTCAGTACTGAACCCAATCGGCAGCTTTGGTAACTTTTATCTCATCTCTATAGCGGGTGAACCAGTGAAGCTTTCACCTTTCATCGCCGGGCAGCACACGGATAGCAACCAGAAAACTTTGGCAAGACTGTATGAGTGAATGCAGAAAACGATTCTCAATAGGGAAGTTCTGGAAAACACGTATGGCTATGCACATAAGCTTTATTTTGGTAGATGAATAATATAGACAATAAATTGAATATGAAGTTGATAAAAAATCTCAATAATTATAGGCATTGGCACAACATCAAGTGTATTCAATCCACTTCAATCACACATGAGCCAACAATATCTATAAGTTCTCTGGATGAAAAGGTCGCTACCAATCTTTGACTGCCTGAGCGCCTCGGAATGAATCCATGAGTATAACTCAGCTCCTCTCCTATTTCTATGTCTCTGTTTTAAAGAAAATTACACGTACACACATTATTACACAGAGATAGATAGTTTCATGTAAGATGTGTAACATATATGTGTAAAAATAACTTGAAAAATTGGAAACAACTCTACAGGAAAAAGTGGTACGAAAGAGCAAGGAGTAATGTGATCGAGCGGAAATGAAACGGGGAGATACATTGATGAAATATAAAATTATCCATTTTAGGAAATCCCATGATGCAATCAATCAAAGTCTTGAGGATCGCAAAACGTACTTGTGCTTGATGGAAGAAAATCGAGAGAGGAAGGGTCCTTCAAAATTGATGACGCAATTGGTAAGTCGCCTTTGAATGGGGTTTTTAAAGCTGAACGTCACGTATGACAGTTTCCCAGCTTTAACTCCTGGTCTCACCTACGCAGACAAAAATGTTTGATGACATACTTTATTTATAGATATTTATAGTGGGTTTGGTACATTTCTAATGGAAAAGGTATATTCACAATAGAGATGCAACCACGTCAAGAAAAGTTTGCTGATTGTCGTAAAATTAAGTTTGGAGCAGTATGGTAGCTGATATATTGTGTGTTTCTGTGTCAATGTGGCTTCATCGAGGTTTTTCCGTCATGCCTTTTGCTCTTCACATGGACATTTTTCTTTTTTTATTAAAAATGCCTCTACAAAATGCTTAAAAAAGACTTCCTGCATTTCAAGTCAAGGTTGTGGGTGTCAAAACTAAATGGGATTGGCACGAGGCAGAAACAAAAGATGGGAGAAGTCTTTAACGTTTTGGATATGCACATACCTCAATTTTCATTGGCGGTTTGACCACTTGAAAATCATCTTCTTCACACCACGCCTGATGAGTTTCGTCAACAGCACAAATCGAAAAAATTTTCATAATCCCGTACTCCACAAGTTTATCCATGTAGTCATCGGGTTGAACGGTCATCCGAAGTTCTTCCCCTGCACAACAATTAAATGACCTAATTCTACTTCATTCAACATGAATAACAAAGTGAACAATTCGATTTTCAGCTACCACGTACTTGCATTCGGTCTCACTTGGAACCTTCCAGAAGCTTTCTTCACTATTTTCGCCCTGACTCCAGTGTAGTACATGCTCTCTGCAGAAAGATCCGCTTGAACGGTTCTCGTCTCATTTGATTTGTTCTGTTTAATACAAAAATAAAATTTCCGCAAAAAATATATAGTGGAGCATGACACATGTCATTCATTATTTAGAAATGCTGAACAAAGTGGAAAGCCATAATATATAAGTAAGTATATAGTGTGCGATCACTTTGCTCCAGTCACACCAACTTCCGATTTTCCAATGAAATACTTTGAACTTTTTGATGTTGAAAAGGGTGTAGGTATATGTATTTTTTTACCGTGATTTGAACTACACAGGCAAAAGGCTCGCCGACAGGAATTCGTTCCAGTTCAATCAAATCAAATTCCATATCCTCTTGCTTTGGATTCAATTCAAGGAAATGTGGAGCACAAGGTCGGTTAGAGCCACGAACCGCATTGACCAACTGGAGACGTTCTGTACGTGAGCCTTTTTAAACAAAAGCGTGCAATATATTAGAAGAAGAAGATTGAGAAACAGGAAAGACACGGAACCATGCTACTGTAACTTGTTTGAGTGGTCCTAAGAAACTTTTCTAAGAAAGCAAGAGAAAAGTACCAGGACAAATGGGCAACATCAATCGTCACTTCATCCTAAACTTCTTCTCGGATGATTTACAAGAAAAGTGACATTACTTTTGTTGTATATTGTACACAAGTTTCAATTTTATAAAAGCTCCATACTATGTCATTTATCTATTTTAAGAGCGTTATGTTTGAAATACGTCCTCCTCGTTTCAGAAAACTTTTACAGTTGGAAACATAGAACACGTGTGGAGTATTAGCAAAACTCTAATAACTCGAATATCTATACAAACTCAAAGTCCACAACCTGACAACCTGTTATACGCAGCTTACTAAAAGTGAAAGCATTACAAACCAACCTTCTTTTGGCTTATATAAGTCGATTATATCCAATCTGTCCGAGTCTCCATCCGCATCAAAAACATTGGGCTTCTTAGTGAGGATTTCCCGTCCAACGCTGCAAAGTGTTTATGAAAATAAAGAAAAATTCAATAAAGTTATTACTCGTGAAAGCCGATTGTGGGCTTTTAGTTTTTATATGGTATACTAAGAGTTCTACAATGAATTAGCAAAGCTGGTTGCCAAAACATAAGAAATAAAGAAAAACAGGAAGAGTCAGAAGGTCGAACCAAAATCTTTATTGCAGTAATTGAGTCGTGAAAAGTAAGACGGAAGAAATAGCAACATCTATACATACATACATACATACACAAATGCAATTCCTTTGAAATTAGTACTAGCAATACATATTGTTACTGAGATTTTTGGCATTCTTTCTTTTTTGTACATTGTGTGGCACGAACCAATATATATTGACAAGTGATTTCCAGTAAGGACTTTGGTACTACGTAGGAACTAGGCAGTAGTCATATATGCTCAAGTAAGGATCATTATTTAGCAGTTGTGAAATTAAGGTAATAATTGTTATCGCGATGAATTTAATATGCTCTTTCTTTTGAATAGTTTCAGACTGCAGACGAACTATATTACTATACAATCAAGTCAGAGGATATGAGACTCATTTCCAGTCGGAATTAGTAACCTCCGCTCTCCTTTTCCTTTTTTCTCACTTGCTTTCCCTCCTTTGGAGAAGAAAAAAGGAGAGAAAAGTATAAAAGAATTGTAATCCCAGAAGACCCATAAATATCACAAAAACCTTTCTCCTCTCTGCAGAAGTTGACTGAAATCCCTACTTCTGCTACAACTCCTTGCTGAACAAACACTTACTTCTTTTCAGTAGTTATAATTCAACCCAGTAAATTAAGGTGAATGAAAGAAAATGGAGTTCACCAAGCCGTATAACGCCCACTGCAAAAGTTGTGCACTAGCATTATTGTTCGCAGAAATAAAAATACGGCACGGCCACATGTATTTATGTATATAAAAGTATTTCGGTACTTAAAATAAGAGAGGTATCAATACCAATTGTAAATGGTTCGTAGTTTTTTGAAAGCATAATATGTACTCAAAATAGAAAGATATTAAACTCAAGTTTTTCATATAAACATCGCACTCATATATGAAGTAGTATTCTTCGTCTGAAGGATGGGAAGGATTCTACAATAAGGAGGTAGGATCTCACTTTGAAAACATTGATCTTTCTACTTATTGGAACAGAAGATCAAGTAGTTTTTTTCTCTTGTTCACCGGCCCCACCACTACTGTGTTACATCCTCCATTCAGGGATTTCTCCATTCTGAATGAAAGGTCAGTCACCAATACCGCTACCATGCATAGACGAGATGGAGTGTGTGGAGATGGTGATGGCGACCAAAGGATATTATATGCTATATACGTGGAAAGAGTAGCAAGAAAACCACGATTTCTTTTCTTCTTTCCCATGAAAAGTGAAGAAATGAAAGTCCAACTTTATAATGGTCAGAATCTGTGTGTGATACTATGTACCGCAACTTGTATTCATGTACGAATTGTTATACAAGCTTTGACCCGTATTTGAACCATGCGGAGACTCTGGTGAGAAAAAAGTGCTTGTGAACTAAAACTGTCACCGATAAAGTACATAATAATGCAAAAGAAAAAGAACATAGTCCAATATATTGTGAGAAGCAGAATTTATGTTGAGACATACATGAAGTGAGTACATACAGTAGATGCTAATAATATACTTGAGAAAATCTTCTTTCTTACCACATGAGAATCAAGTGAATCTCCTATTGTGTAATAATATGAATGTAGACAACTGAAAATCTGAATAAGGAAGAGAAAAGACATACTTGATGATGACTGGGGCATAAGCTCACTAGAAATAGGTCTTTGCATGCATACAATAATATAAACATAAGATGAGAGAAAGCACAAGCTCAGAATAAATATAAGTATGAAACCGGCAGATCTAAGAGTTTAAGAGAAATAAGTAGTAAGAAATGGAGAGAAAGTCTTTACTGGTATTTGTTGGACTCCATCCTCATGAATCCAAATTCACTAGATTTGTCCTCTCGCCAACGTACCAAATCTGCATTTACTTCAGCTAATACGAATGGTACATCGTACGCGTAACCCACTCTCCCTTTGCGGACAGCTTCTAAAGACGCCGGTCCGCATTGGTAAACCCCTAAAGCAAGATAAAAACGAAAGAAGTACATAAAAATTGGAAGGGAAAGAGGCTTTAGACATTTTTAGGACCATTATTCATCACCAAAAAGTTTGATAAATGATGTCCAGTCACTCTTTTGCTACCCATACATTACCACAAGGGCGTGTACACTGGGAACTGGGAGAAAAGCAAGACAATAAAGTGGTCAGCATATAAACAGTCCATAGAGATTCCTACATTTACTGCTTCCCAAACCATTCATCTTATGCATTGCGCAAACCTCACGAAACATCCCATGTGTACACTACGGCTAAAGGAATATAGATGCATCATTGTTAGTAGATAAGGTAGATCACAAAAATACACTTTCTTTTCGTTTTTTCTTCGTTTAAGAGATATATATCACCGCTATATACTCAGAATGATTAGTACTAATACCTAGAGTTCTATTTGAGTTTACCAGACTGTTTATAATTTTTGCTTGATGCTGCGAGATCTCTTTGTTTTCGTCTTACTACTACTTACCGAGGGATCAGGGTTTCCCCAGAACTTAAGTAATAGAGATTAATCATACACATGTGCATCTTCTATGTAGTTTCCCAAGAAGGGTATAGTGTATACTACTGGATACATGCAACCAATACAAAATCAGTTGTCAGTCTAAAGTATTTCTCCGAAAGTAATCTTCTACATTTCAACTCAACCTAACTCTAACCTCTGGTTATCGTCGACTGCTATCAAGACCATGACCTAAAGTCAACAATCTAGTCATCAGGTATTTGCTGATTATGAAGTACTCCTACTGCAATTGAATTTGAGGAACGTGACATAACGGCATGTAACCATCTTTACTTTTTGCTAACCGAATGCATTTTATGCATTACTGTAAAACATTTAGGAATGAATGCATACTACATCTATCTTTATTGCCTTTTATTATTATGTTTAACCTTCGCTTAGCTTGCAACTTACCTTCACTCGTTTCCTGCGGAGTAGCATCGATTGCTGAAACAAAAGAGAGTAGATCCGAGATTAAATAAAGTGGCCAAATAAAATGGTGTGTTATGAGACGAATAAAATAATACCTTGCCATCCACCATATCCTTTGGGCAAATCTGGACGAGCAAAGAACACCTCGTTCCATACATGAAAATTCCAAATTGAGTCCTTGGAGCCGGTTGGATTATGTGGGTCATAATCAATTTCATTGTTTCCTGAGTCAAAATACCGGTCAACAGTGAGTGTTGAATTGGCATCATGAGCAGATACGAGATTGGACACGACTCTACATGGAATGCCAATAGCTCGACAAACTGCAGAAAAATAATTAAAATAGTGGGCGAATCAGTTCTCAGGTGGATAAAAAATTCATATCAACGAGGTATATCTATATTTAGCCACACTCGAAATTGAAAGATTCAAATCATTCGAATATTTGTACTCAGGTACGGATTACGTATTTTCATCCTTCGGACGGTTCAGGTTATCCGTGCGATATGAAAATAAAGAAAGCTATTGAACAACCACATAGTTTTGTATTTACGACAATGTTCATTGAATGAAAGTACCATTCCGAGAAATTTCTTTTGAAAGAAGTCTAAAAGTGCGGAATTTCGCATGAATGCGTTCTCTCTCTATTATGCCAACTTGTGAATAATAATAATCGTCATCATAATAATAGTTCCTTCCATTTCATTCAACTTGGTACAGACGACCATGAAAGGATTCTGTTTGCTTGGGGTGTTCCATTTTCCTCTAACATCATCTATAGCAATTTATTCAGTTAGAAATAAGATTTTAATGTTTTCCTCTCTTTCATATTGTCAGGAATTCCAGTACAATACAGTCTTGACTTCAAAGAGCAAAAATACATTTTTTAAATTCGGTCCTAACAAAATGTATGGTCTTACCCGTCTAAGGCATAAACCTATACAAAATACTCTACCAAAGTGTAAAGTATTCGTGTGTTAATTTCTTGGGAAGCAATGTGGTTTTATGGGGAATCGTCCCCGACTCTAATGTATGCAACAAAATCTCGTAAATCATGATAAGATCCCGGATTTTTATTACAAAAAAGCGTATCATATTACAAGCCACAATTTTAAAATTAAAATATTATTGCAATATTATGGCTGCTTATCAAGAATCTTGTATTTGTGTCTTGTAGATTGCTTTCATTGGATAAAACGAATATATACGTATTTACTTTCCTCGCTGCCTTGATTTGGACTTGTATGGGCAAGACATTTAGTGTGGAAATGCTGATACTGAAGAAGTAAGAGTTACAATTTACACACCACATGCGTATATCCATCCATAATCCATACCCACATATAAAAGTAGATTTCAACTATGCTTAGATATTTGAACGATAAGATTGGAATAATGATAGTAAGAGGAAATGGCGCAAAAAGCGTAAACTATCTAAACTAAATCTTAAATCTACCATAATATTATGGAAATATTTCAATTATAAAAGGAATTGAGAAACCAGATCATTTCACGATGCTGGGTTTTGTGTGACCTTGCATTGAAGAGAAAAATGAAAAATCATCAATTGATAAAACGTTGGAAATGTAGAGGTACTTACCTTGGAATGGATTTTCTTTGCCTGATTTTTTTCATTCAAAGATGTTGCAAATTGTACTACATTTAGTGCCGACATAAATAAAACTTTCTTTAAATCTAGAAAAATCTAAGAATTAGGATAGTTTGGTAGTGTTGTATACAATAGTAGGCAATTACAAAAAATAAATACATGTGGTATAAACTTTGCTGTTTATGTATTTAGGGTAGCACCATTCCTGGTACCAGGCATTACTGCTGCTTCTGTAACCTCAGTCCCCAATACCCAGCTCAGAAAATGTATAAAAACGTACTTTCTAAGGCTTGAGAAACTGCCAATAATTTGAAGCTGTTGATCGGGAAATCCTTTTGCAGTTTATTCGCATTTTTATTGAGAGAGTGTGCAGAAAGCAGAGAGAAAGCAAGGCGTAGAGGGAACAAAGGATATTCTATCCCATGTCTCTTTCTTCGTTTTTGGTCCACTGGCTGGAAGGATTCTGGTTGTGTTGTGAAAGGAACACGAGATGGTTTATATAAGCGAAATCACATACACAGGCAGCACACATACAGCAACACATTGCTACTGACGTGACTCATGAGTCGGCAATCTGTTGGGTAAAGTGCCTCTCCATTCGTTTTCTCCACCATTCTTGGCATGGGCACTTTGCGGAAATTCGGTAGCAAGAAAAAAGCTCATATTTGATGATTATAGAGGTCTCTGTGTCGATTATATTAGAAAATGTTGATCTTTTAACTTTTATACAGTAATAAAAAAGGTTATATTTTGCACAATAATTTTGCAGAAATGATATTTTTCTTCGTAAGTAGGTACCTAGTATAGCATTTTCGAATACTTAAGTACAAGGACTAGCATATCAGGAAATTGTTGTTTTATTTGCTCTTTCCATGGAGGAGTGATGCTAGAAAACAACAAACTCTATCTTTCGTCAGAGAAAGGAAATTTAGCAGAAAATTTGAGAAATACGCTTTCCAGTAGACAACAGCGTTACATGATTGGACTCTACCAGGCTGAAGTGGAAAACTGAATCATACAATATTTGCAGTGGAAGAAAAACTTACATTAGTACATTTTTACAACCATTGTGCAAAAGCAGTGTCCAAAAAATGCAATGCTAGAACCTAAAGTAGACGTTATGCCAAAATACACAATGTTTGTAAATACAACGAAAGCATCTCTCGATAATATTATATATCAATGCTATGTGAACATAGACTGACAAGCAAAGCTTCTTATTGTGTACGATTTGACCATTTTGTCAAGTAGATCTTGGGAAAGTGAATAATGTAGGGTAAGTTATTACAGTTGTTATTGAGTACATAATGTCGATATTGGCAATTGCTATATATAGATATGCATCACATTTTCAATCTGTAATACTCTCCTCTTGAGTTGTTCACAGAAAAACTCATATCGAAAGATGAGAAACTTGTGAAATATATGGCTTGTGACTTGTGGTAAACGATCTCATAAATTTGATATCACTCTGATAAGTAGTGGTACTTACTAGAACAAAGAACTCCTGCAAACACCCAACATTGTCCATAACGAACTGGCTTCATATTCTGAAAGTATTGTTCAATGATGGGAACGCTGCCAGTCCAGGCACTAGGAGCTCTCCCGTCCGAGTACTCCCCATCCCATCGGCCCACTAAAATCCCCTCGTCATCGTTCGAGTTTACCTGTTCAGTGTTAATTAATGATTATGTGTATTTTTTGCTTGAATGTGTCACTACATGTCAACAAAATAAGTAGGCCAGCAACACATTTATATATTTTTGTAATGAAAGTAGCATGAAGGTTACATTTTAACTTTTACCATTTTGGTAAGCGCGCGAGCAACAAGAATCGGATTGCCACGTGAAGGAAATGTAAGACCTGATTTTTCCAAGAGTATCATCACCAAAGGGAGGACAGAATCATCAAATTGTCCATAAACCCAGTGTCGACCTTTGGTGTTTGTGTGAGGGCCAACCCAAATTTTACCTGTGTCCTCAAGTACCCACTCATCCAACAGTTCACATTCTTTCATGAATGTAACATCAGCTACAAAATCAATAAAATATCGTGAAATACAGATCCACCACCTATCTAGAATGCCTGCAGCAATATGAACACAAAGTAAATATTTGAGTAGAATATATGCGGTGGAAAAGCAGGTCTTGCATGAAAACATGTAGTTCCCCTAAATTTTGCAACTCCACTTTTGTAATCATGTGTTCTATAAAAAACTGTTCCCTTTCTTTTGTAATATTCAAACATTAGATATAACTTGAGGCTCTGCTAACCATGCATGCATAGAAATTAAAGGATGCATTGATATAAATTTTAAAGGGGCTCTACCAGAGTTCCACGGATTGAAAAGAAGATACATGTCATCAGGACAAATGAATTTTTCTGTTGGTCCATCAGTTCCTCCGTCTTGAAGAAGAGTTTCTACTCTGCATTTCCAAATGCCAACACAAGAATCCGCTCCAGTGTGAACCTTCAAGGAAAAATACAGTCGCTTCAAATGAGTTTATCATCAATAAAACTTTGCACAAATACATAACCATCCTAAATCTGTAGCCGAATAAATCATCAAAATATATATTTTGGGATTCACGTCCTATCGAATAAAAATGTTTTCTAGACTGAAAATTGTTAAAATTTTATTAGAATAGTTTAAAAGAAACAGTTTTTATAATCTGAGGGTATTGCATGAAATGTGTAGCCAACATTTTCGATGGACTGACTGACGAACGGGCGAGTTTGCTCATCATATAAGTCTTCGCTTGCTATGAAATTTCAGTTTTGTAACGACGGATGGTAACAATGAAACTTTATTTGCATACTAGCGCTCAAACAAACTATTACATTAGTTTGCAACAAAACTTCACAAAAAACTATTTTCCTTGATTGGGGCCTTTTTAGAAAGATACATGGTATAAGCTCCAAGTATGAAGTAATATTTAATTAGCTAATGAAAAGCGATCACAATGTTTTCTGTGCGCATAAATAATTGAGAAAGCATATGGCTACTGTAAGCATAGAGCCTTGCCATGTATGCTCCTGAGTAGTACCAGTACCTAAACCCAAATTAAAAATGAAAAATAATGTAAAAAGTGTATTATGTACCTCTAGAGTCATAGCATTCTCATCTGAGCCTTTCACCCTGGCGGACCATCTTGCCTCATCAGAATTGAGAACTTTCTCCACTTTCAATATATGCTCTGTCCCATTAATCGGAGATGGATGAGGACCAAAGCTGAAAATCAATTTGAGCTGATCCGTATTCGGATCAAACTTCCTAGTTTGTCCTGCTGCGTACATTAGAGCGATGTAAAAGTTCTGTCCTCTTCGAAAAATTGGAGTTCCTCTTTCCACCAATTCAAACTTTGATGTTCGATGTTTCCTTCCATTTTCCTTAGGATAGAAGGTCATGCCTCCAATTTTTAAAGGAGCCAGCACTGTTGCCGGTGTCCTAATTTCGTTTGTTCCATCAATGCCACTGGGAACACCCCCTGATGCAGCGTCTGATTCGTCCCCACCACCTACATAAAATTGAATCAATTTTGTTCAGAATCAACCGCGGCGATAAATAGACATACAATAATAGTACATCACTGGAGAAAAAATTCGACAAAGCAGATAGCAGAGATTCAAACAAGGAAAGCAATTTCTTTAGAGGAAAAATAGAAAAAAGAGACTTGTCAATGCCTCTGTTTCCGCTCAGCATATGCACTACACAGAATATGGGCAAAAAAGTCGGCGATGATGGCTTTTGACATAGTTTTCTGTTATTCAACACGGAACACAAATTCAGACTTTCAATAAATTTAATCATTCGATTTGATTTCTCCGTGTTACTCTTACAGTTTGACTCCTTCTTGTTAGACATTGATAAGACTATTTGACTTGAGTTCAATTTTTCAACCTTTTCTCAACATTTTCTACGTCAGTCGTTCTCTATTTTTCGACTTTTCTTTGTGTGTATGGAATAGGTACACACGTCTCTTAAGGCTCTTTTATGTAAGTTTTGATGTAGACTCATTCAAATCAAAGATTGCCTTTTCGTGAGGGGAAAGTGCTGTTAAAACTGATGATAGTGGTGATGTTTTTTTTCTCAAAGTACTATCTTCTCTAGTGAACACAGACATTTTCTTACGGTAAGACTTAACAGGGCCAAAAGTGATATCGTAAATGACAATCCCGATTACCGTGTGCATTATGCTACAAAAAGAATCTATCAGAGTCAAGTCAGAAATGTTTTAGACCAAAACAGCTTTGCGAATGTGTATGCATCTCATCGTTGAGTATACAGATTCCGTTCAGATTGCAGCTCTCAATAAAAATGCGACTTGATGGTACTCTGTTGATATTATATAACGTTTACAAAAGGAGTAGTAGACAAAAATGTTACAAGGAAAGGAGAGAGAGAGAGAGGAGCAAAATATGCAAAGAAGCATCAAGCATTTTGGCGTTTAGTTCTTGATGTTGTGTGGAACGTGTGCATGTATTGGTATTCCATTCTCTATTTTTTACGATATGTAAGTATTTTTATGATAAAATCTATGGCCTTTGGGAGAAAGGAGATTCTTAAAAGCTTTCTCCTTCCTTTATTTTCTATTTTTGTACAGTAGCAGTTCAATTGAACCTTATTTTTCTTATAGCTTATATGATTATATCCGCATTTTTACTCCAATCTCTGGAGAATACGCCGAGAGAGTTTTTATCCTTGTGAACGCGGTTAGAAAACAAATTGGAAAGTTTTTTCTTCTTTCTCATTGTAATGCGAATAAGGGAAAAAGATTATTTGATTTATCTTTAGATTCGCCTAGTAGCACGAAAAACTAGTACCAAAACCAACACAAAAAAAAGGAATCGAGGAAGGAAGAAAAAAGTGGGATATATATGCTGCGCCACTCTCATTCACTCAAGTCAACGAATGAGAACGATGAATTCATTTTGGATTCAGTACGTAGCATCCCTTGATCATATTCTGTCTCTTCTCTGTTGTTTCAATTTTGATGATGATTTCAAAGCACGTTGAGAAATTATTGCGAGCACCGTAATTATGTAAGCCTCGTTCAGTGAATGATTGCCGATTTGTGATTACTGCAGAAAAAATCGTGGTCTGCTATTGAAAGACAATAATTATCTATATTTTTTCCATCAAAATATCTTTCCTTGAAAAGTCATAATATGATATGTATGGGCCAATAAAAAGGACTTCTTAGAGGGACAGTTTTCCCGTTAGAATAGAAAATTACGCAGTTTCCTCATCTACACTGAATCAGTAAGAAGAAGGACAAGGTTGTTTGGAGCAAACAACTGAATATGTAACTCTTTTGGAATACGAAATAAGAACTAACTCAATTATTTCCATTGTTCAGCAAAATGAACTCATCAGAAAACTTTAACTTTAGATGCATTATGCATGCAAAAAAAAACACTAAAAAATCCGTCATCTAAAAGAATCACATTCGCATTGTATAATACTGCATGGAAGAAAAATGGTCTTGGTTGAGTTGTACATTTTATGATCTATATTTACAACTTTGGAAGTCTTTATGACTGTAAGATGCATAATAATGTAGTGATTACATGATGTTTAAACATGTACCTGGCAAAGCGGTAGTAATAATAAACCATTAAAAAATATATATCACAGATTAAAAAAGCATAGAAAGGTTCGGCTGTGCAAGTGGCATGCACTGACTCACCACTCTCTGCAGAGCCAAGACAAGAGGCAATTCCCTTGGCTTTATAACATTCATAGCTCAATAATATTAGGTACGTTTGTACAATATTATAATAAAAAAGGTGTATGTACCTGAGCTAATAATTTCTGCTTCACGGTTCCTATCGTCTCTCCGACTCTCAATGTAGGTGCTTCGTAGACGACCCACTAAATCATTGAAGTAGCCTCGGTAAAAGTCTACCACTGCCATTGTTTATTACCTTTTCTTAATACCTACAATACATGCCCATACAAAGAGTGCGGGCGGTAGAAAAAAAGTATTAAAAATACAATATGATGTCTAAATTCTGTATTTTTTTGCTCCTCTACTGAGGAGGTGGAAGTCGAAACGTTCATATGAATGTTAGTATAAATTAGCAACTACCACTTGGAAGATGTATAGAAGGAAAGTGAATGCCCTGTCTGAAGAGAGAATGGGAAGTTCGTTTTTTCCATATACTGTCGACGGCAAGTAGCACTGACTAACAAAAAGTTTGAAAGCTTTCACTAAGACCAAGAAGTCGTAAATCAATCAGAGATGCAAATTCTTCCAACTCTGTTTGCGAAATGATTAAACTTGGTTGGTGGGGAATGGTATAAATAGTGGGAAGAGAGAGAGAGAGAGCAAAAGGAAGATGGAAAAGGCATTTGAGGAATGCCAGCGCTTTGTACAACTGGATTAATAGAAATGGAGACAATTCCTTGTAGTAGTTAGGCTGATTTATTGCGTATTTTGGCTGGAATGTCATTTTGACACCCCCTGTGTAAGTGGAAAAAGAGGACGATGAAAGTAGAAGAAGTTGAAAAGGGAAAGATACTTTTTTGTGGTTTCAGCACAAAATATAATTATAACGTTTTTGTAATAGAAATAGTAATTAGGTATTATTAATATGGTATAATATGTTTCTCAATACCAATATAGGCAATATATTCTCTATTCTCGGCCGTTATTGTGGTAAATCCTCCCTTTTAACTTTTGACAATGTAAAGAGCAGTATTCTTGCTTTACTTACTCAATTATAGTTTTGCATCATATTCATTATTAGCTCCTTCCTGTCACGTTTCAGAATATTAACTTTAACTTGTGGGTCCATAAATTATTTGAGATACAAGAAAAATTGAGACGCTCAACGGATGTGCTTTACTACTTCATTGGAATTGCTTTCAGTATATAAGGTAAACTTGTTGATTATTGGATTTTATTTCAAAACCGTCAATATAACTAATGTACAACTCTCTCGTGAAACAAGAGGGAAACAGGGGGACGAGGTCCAGTTGTTAAACCCACAATGCTGTATTTATGTGGTTTCCCGTCAATTTATGAGAAATTAAGTTTAGACGTTTTATATTTTTAAGTGTGTTAAGGATAAATGAGTGATGTGGTACTTTTATTCAAGTAATTTTACAAATTTCATGCAACTTTACTCCATTTTAAACTTATATGTTTGTTACGATCAGATTCTATTTAAAACTGTATCATTTGTCAAGAAAGTTTATTTTTGACTAGCCACTTCCGCTGCAAGCAAAGCATCAACTGCACTCTGCTGGCGAGAAGCATCCGGGAAATCCAGCGGTCCAGACCAAAAAAGTCCATATTGATTAAGGCTGTTACGATTCTTTTCATAAATTGATTCTGCTTGCTTGATAATGTATGGAGTATATGGCCTGTCTTGCAGGGTGCTAATTAAAATATAATAAAATTTTGTTAATTTTTCAACTATTTAAGTAAATATGCACAAATAATTGAAGTATATACATGCATTATATTATTACCGATCAAGTTCAGCCAGGTTTCTCATAAAGATTCCTACGCAGAGATGTAAAAGATTGTTTCAGCCAGACAACATGGTTTGCCTTTAAAAATTTAATATTAAGAAAGACTGTACCTTTGAAGCAGGGAGCATTTGGTCCGCAGTCTGGTTCACTTTCAAAGCATGGTTCCCACAAAACTCCGTGCTCGTCATTCAGGTGTGTGCTACGTATTACAGCATCAGCAATCAATTTAGCCTCTGAGATATATGTAGCGTTACCTGTAGCTTGATAAAGTTCTACAAGACCTCCAAGAATTATACCTAGAATTTTGAAATTACGCTGTTTAATTTTTTCTGTGTTGCGTCTAAAATGACTAGCTTTCAAGCATAAACTGAGCTTGCAATGCACAGGGACGCTAACGCCATGCATGCATATTGTTTTTCTTTTGCTTCACTCAGCCTTTGAAATTTGAATATTAATTCTTGAATTTATAACAGTTATTACTAGCCTTGGTTGTATGTCCACGTGTCTCCACGATTATTTCTGCACTCATGAAGGCCATCATTAATCAGGTTTTCTTCATTGATCATGCCGATGTTTCTGAACCAGTTCCAGAGGTTCACAGACTGTGTCAGATACTTGGTATCATTTGGGAGTCTGTTGTGTAGCTGAGCAGAAATTTTGATATATTGTTCGTTTGTAACGGCATTTTTATACTGACGACGGTCGGACCACCTTAAAATTCCATTAGAATATAGAAATATATCAATTATGTACATCTCATTCATTATTACATATACATATAGATGTTTCCATCTAAAGGTAATTCCATAGACTAAAGTTGATGCTTGAATGCTGTTTTCTCACCAGAGTCCTGTAAGATAAAAAAAAAATAAAGCAAACAATATTATTATTAATTATTGTTTTTGTCGTTCCTTGTCACGATACAATCAAGCTGTCATTTAATGTCATTCACAATCAAAACTGTCAAACAAGCAACACATACACGGTACACTTCTTTCCATACAGTATGCTTTATCGCATACCTGAACCATAATAACACGAATTTGTCAGCAGTGGATATGATTTACATAACACGATAATTACCCACGTCAAAGCAAACTTTTAATTTTGCTCACCTCCAGAACAAACGTCATCATGGAACTGATAGCAAAAGTCAGCAATCACAGCTGCCATATTCAAGTACTTTTGATCTCCAGTGAGGTCAAACGCACGTATCCAGGCGAGCCCCCACCAGAGCGAGTCATCGATAGAATCACTAGTAAAATTGTAGCCACCAAACTCATTCAGGCCTTTGTTTAGCTCGAAAGTATTGTTGATGGCAAATGTATAGAGATTGGATCCCGTAAGGATCTGATAATCGATAAGGACAGTCATGTCATTTGCTCCATTCCACCATCCCACGGTTTTCCAGAGACCTCTCCATGCCTCGTAATACATCATCATTGCAGTCACAGCAGCGTCCAATTTATTAGTTGCATTTACGGTTGACCTTGCCCATGGAGTACAAGTTTGGTTAGACTGACCTCTCAATAATGCACATACCCGGAGAGCCCCAATTCGAAGTGTGGAAGGATCGTCCACATTGAACATTGGAGTCAAGGCTGTTGTGGAATTTGGTGGAATTTGTACATCCCCAGTACGAGTTTCATTACTCCATGTGAGTCCTCCGTTAAAAGTCCTGTCTACCCAAACTTCATCTCCTGGCTCACCGTTGGTAATCATTCCATAAGCAATGTTGTCTTGATCTGACACACGAAGGACAACACGACGGGATAGTATGTTGACTTCGACGGGCTCCCTTATAGGGCCGGAAGCTAAAGATGGGTCTCTTTCATCGCAGTGAATATTGCAGATGTTTTCCCCACTCGCCATTGAAAAGACGGCGAGAAAGGCGAGAACCGTTTCTATTGAAATATTAATCATCTTTCCAGAGTACAAGGATGATATTGCCCTATATAGTTGTAGCTTTATAAAAAATTCACAGACTAGCACACGAGTACGAGCTGGAAACGATGATGATGTTGACAGTGAACCAAATGAACTGTCAATTGGTTTAGGATTGAGTATTTATATAACATCCCGAGGAAATTCTTTAGTATACGGGGCCGCGAGTTTGGCGCCGACCCATATATAAAAAGAAAGCCCTTGACCTGGGGAGTCGAAAGACACCTGTCTCGGGACCCGCAAATGAGGGGGTCGACCCCCAGGGGTAATTTCTCAAGTAGCCCCAAACGTGCATTTTCATGCATTTTGCATGCAATTCTCGTGTCTCACTTCACCCCAACTAACAGGGGTAATTTCTCAAGATGACTCAAACATGCATTTTACATGTGTAACCTAAACTATCCAAACCTAATCTCTTCATCTTGTCAAACATACTCATCATGGATACACTCTACAGTGAGCGCCTCGCTTGACACGATCGAGTGAGCTTCGCTCACTCTCACGTGGCACTCGGCGACAACACAATGTACTCTTTTCCAAGAATTTTTACCTAACCTAACCTAACCTGTCCTAACCTAACCTAACCTTTCCTAACCTAATCTAACCTGTCCTAACCTAACCTAACCTTTCCTAACCTAATCTAACCTGTCCTAACCTAACCTTTGTGATTCATCGATGATTCCAAACTCCCGGCTTCCAAATGGGGCGAAGTGAGACACGTTAAATGCATGTAAAATGCATGTTTGGGGCTACTTGAGAAATTACCCCTGGGGGTCGACCCCCTCATTTGCGGGTCCCGAGACAGGTGTCATTCGACTCCCCAGGTCAAGGGCTGTTCATTAGTATACGTTGCCGCGCCTTCGGCGCCGCCCCGTATACTAAAGAACAGCCCATCCCGATCCCGAGCATCACGTACGGCCACAACCACACAGAAATATTCAACTCTTATTAAAACGTAAAGTGAATGTCACCATGTATTAGGTGCTGCCACATGTCGCTTTTGTGCTTAGATCACTTTTGTTTGAGTACAGGTAAGTTTTGAAGTAAAACTGAATTTTCAAGAGTGCAAACATCGACAATTACTGAACATCAATTTTGACACTTTACATGAAATGAGAATCAATTGTATGTGCATTTTTTCATCAGTCAAACCTGACTGACCGATGCATAACAAGATTACCAAGATAAGCGATAGCCATCACAAGCATATTATTTCTCCTTTGTTTGATTATTACGTAGATGAATCTATTCATCGTAGTTATGCGATTGTCGTGTTTGTCCGTCTGTCTGTCTGTCCGTCTGTC